>JXSR01S063002.1:77625-92257 GCA_000969725.1 Ophiothrix spiculata
GAAAATTCCTGATCCCTCGGTGTTGGATGCGTGTAACCACTTCCCTCCGCTTCGCGTCGGGAAGTTGTATTTGTATACTACCTTATACACTTTGAAGTGCATTAGGTATTTCAACACTTAAAAGTGTTAAAAGAAAAAATAATTGATCAATATATTATACTAACTAATTAAGTAAAAATACATTTTGACACGTTATTCTGTAAACAAAAAGCGTTAGTGACAATACTTTATACGACAGGCTACGAACAGCATAGTGAAGTATAATTGCAACCTAGCGTAAATCCTGGTGTTTGCGAGTATAACTCGTCCATAGTTAATATTTGATTTCTTATTTAGCTGAGCAATGTTACCAATGTGTATTGTTCAATGCATTAAAACAGTCCCCTTAGCTTATTTGAGTCCATTAAAATTGTTTGTTGCTTTTAAAATGGCGACGTTATGAGAGATACTGAATGAAGATCTCAAGCACATTGTAGCCCTGAGAACCGAAGGAATCAGTTTTTGTTATATGGCTCTGCGATTTTATTTTTTGCTGCAAAATTATTTTCTGGAATTGCTTGACGTCGGAGGATTCTTGTAATGTATATAACTCGCGTATAAGCAGTCGTCCATGAAAGACTTCACATATCGTCGCCCTAATAAAATAATGGCGTAAGTAACAAATTGGCGAAATTGAGATTTTTGAAGAAATTAGTTCCTTAGACTAAGAGGCACCTACTGTGAGCAGTGTGTAAAAAAATGCGGCTTTGAACATCTGCTAATAAACCAAAATGAAAATGGCGTATCTAACATTTATGATCACTTGCGCCATTTTTATTGCTCCATTCAACCACGCGTAACAGCCTGATGAAGTTGTTTACGACATTACGCCAAACGATGTATACTCTTTTACAGTCGTTGCGCTGTCGCTAACACTAGTGAAGCGTTTGATTCGTACGGGTTTAATGGCGACTATACAAATTCGAGTAATAGATTAGCTGTCAGTCGTGGGTGGTGATCAGAGGAGGGTGGTCGTGGAATCTATTACTGGTTGCCGGACGATATACCGTATCGTAGCCGATCCCCGGTGACGTCATGTCTTGTACCGCCTCTGGCGTGAAGCCGTTGATGATTCGTGGAAAAATACTACTTCCAGGATGATCACTAAAATTATTTTCGTAATCGATAAAAAAGTATGATTACATATATAAAAAGTGGGTTTCACACGTGAACCCCAGTGGATTTTGAATGACATAATTATGTTGATTACCCGAGACCTCAATTCGGACAAAATCAGGGCCTTTTTAACCAAAAATCAGTTCCGCAAGACCCTACACGCTTAGAAATAGGTGTCAATTTTTGTTGTGTTGGCTATAGTTGGGTCGTCTGTTAACTAAATATTGTGTCAAACATCAATTTCGTACTTTATTTTTAACACTACCAACAAATTCAAAAGTGAGTTTTTCAGAAAGTTTGAATTTGACGCTAAAGAAAGTGTCGCCAATTTGGTTGTTTAGTAGTCTCTACGTGCAGACTGCATTTTACGCGAGCGAAACCGGATGCGGCAGAGACAAGTCGAATGGACAACACAACTGGATGACTGTGATGAAATCTACACGTGCATCAAGCCCAGCCAGGCGGCCAAAATCATCTTGCCAAAATACCTCAAAATGGATGTGATGCAGGTGTTGCGTGAGTGGGGATTGGAAAATTTAATTCTAACATTCCAAGGTAAGTGTCCAAGTTCAATTGCACATTACGTGTTTTGTTCACTGATGATGTTTAAAGGCAAAGCGGGTCCAAATGCACTGACCGGGTGCACTGAGCTGTGTGAGTAAGCTTAACAATCACCATCAACATGCAGAGAAGGTTGGATGTGATGGACGCCAGCCATTTGCGATTGTAAACAAAGACTTCCTTGATAGCTGTGGTGAGTTGTATTTATAATGTTGTCTATCATGTAGATAAATGATAGATTTGTAGGTCATACAGTTTGAGGCATATGATAGTGCCTGCGTCACCTTCCGAGCTCACAAGAAGGTGACTAACATGTCCATTGACCTTCTCTATAGACGAATTTCATATTAAAAAAGTCAATATCTTCTTTCAGAGAGCATATAAATTTTCCAAAGGTATGCCAGTATATTCTCATTAGTATTTAACAACATATAACAGGCCAATATCAACTTCAATTGAGTTTAAATGCATTTTTTTGATAAAAGTTGGTCAAAATCCAAGATGGCGGCGACCATGTGCTTTTACAAAAAAGTTGCCAAAAGTTGATTTAAAAATTAGTCTAGTGTTTTAAAATACTCACGGTAGTATTCCAAAGGCATAATAGATCATTTTTGTATAGAATAGATATTGTTGAGTCGCCACATTTGCCTGTATTTCAATCATGTTCAATGAAAAACTCGTACGTGGGCAGGTTCAATACACTGTTGCGTGTCCCTCTAGTAGGAGGGACACGTTTCGGGTCTAGGCATATGATAATTTTCATGACACTGTTTGAGACTCAGTAAATTATCATTAGTGTCAAATGTTCAGAATTCAGCTACCTTTGTTTTGATACATCAAAATAACTGGAAGATAGCTAATGTGTACTTAAAGGAGCTTGGTCCGATTTTTCAAAATTAAGTATTTAATGTCATAAGAAAGATGACATCTCAAAATATTTAAGTTTCAAATTTCAGCTAAATCGGTCAAACCGTTGTGATTTTATGGGCGATTTTGTATTTCAGAGCCGCCTACATAATTAGACACATTTTCATGTATATCTTTAAAACGAAACGTAATTCAGCCGTGAAATTTCACATGGGTTCTGAGAAAAATATGAGCAATATTTTAGTACCAAAATCTCAAAAAGTTTGAAAAAAAAGTTGAGGCAATCGGACCAGGCTCCTTTAAAGGTGTAGGTTCCTATTTTTTGGTTGGGTATAATTTACTTTTAATTAATTGACCTTGAACTCTGAAATGCATTGTTCAAGGTTTCAACCTTGGCTTGTGTCTTGTTTTCTCCTAAAAGGCAATTGAGAGTATGCAACCCTGGGGATGAAGCTGTTATGTAAATACATTAGAAATGAAAAATAGGCATACCAAGTAATTTTACATTTTGTACTATATCTCCGAAATTATAAAGAATTTTGAGTTGAAATTTTGGATTTATAATCAAAAAAATATGGGCTTTCATTTGGAATCAAAAAATATATTACTTCCGGTTGACCTCTGGGGGATGAGAATTTGATCGGAACTACACCTTTAATCTTCAATTACGCCTAGAATATAGACCAAAATAGACTGGATATTTTCATAACTTTCTCTCTAATTATGATTTTCATTTATAATAGAGCCATGTGTGAAATTCAAAACATGTCATGTACCTTTTGTTCAAGCTACCGTGTATTTTCAGTAATGAGGAGTTTATATTAGAGGAGTAATTCTAGTTTATCATTTGAATTTAAGGTTGTGTGGTACCAAGAGGGTGTCGTAAAAGCTGCCAGTCTTGCCAGTTATTTTGCCAGTGGTTGTCAATGTAAACCTGTGGAAGCCATTTAAAATGGTATGTTGTATTTGAACTTGTAAATTAAAGTATTTTATAGTTTTAAGAAGAAGGTAAGACATCAACCATGTTTTGTCAAAAGAAACTCGATGTACATTTAAGGTAGGTATTTCGATCTGATGACAAATTTTGCATGCACCTTTTCTATGTTTTGAGGAAGGGTCATCGCCTTTGATTATGAATCACATAACAAAGACCAACTATTGAACAAAGCAATTGACCAATCAATAATCAAATAACTAATTGAATAGCTGTTGTGTCTTAAGAGGCTAAGCTTCAACCACAGTCAATAATTAGTGATTTATGTGGGATGACATGGTTACTGTCAAAAGAAGAAATTGTAGATCCTGGTCACATTTTTCTAGCAGGGAGAGGGTTTAAGCGGTTGTTAAGTTTCAGTCGCCTACCTCGAGCCAAATTTATGCTACGGGCAGTAGGCTGTATCACGAAAAAATTAAATTCTTAATTTTCTTCGGGACACCCCCTAATTTTGTTTCTTTTAGGATCAGAATTAATCCTGCAAAATTAAAAAAAAAACTCGAAATAATTTAGGGGGCGCTACCGGCTGTTGAAGTTTTGTGTACAAAGTCTAGGGGAATTCAGGGCTCTCCTCTTTGTCATCAAAAAAGTCATGATTAATTCTTTCGGGAAAGCTAAAAATTACTGAGTATATTTGGAAATGTATCCTGTAAATAAAACAACAAGAAACATTTAACAAAATCCACTCATTTTTCAGTAAATTAGCTTTTTCTGAAAAAGCATACATTTGGTGCAAAGCATGTATCAGAAGAGCCAATACATTATATTGTTGGTCTTGGTGCTTTCATTGATAAAATTTGCATAGTTACAGATTACCAGACAACAGGTTTTATTTTAATATGGCCACAGTACATGAACAAATCAATCTAATCCTTCTTGATTTGATTTATGCATTTGATTAATGCCAGGGTCACTGACCAGTGGATAACAAGACATTGATGGGGTAGCCTTTTATAAACCTCAAATAGTTACATAACACTTCATGAGATGGAACCACTGTAACAATTAATACAATAAGTTTAACAACTATGTAAATTGTAGTGACCTGTAATGACCAAGGGGGAATCCCAAGATAAATAAAACATCTAGGGAAATCCCTGCTGATCTACTCATAAATAAGACTCCCTCTGCAAGGTTTGTTTTACATTTTTGGTAATTATAACAATGAACTTGAGTGTTTTAGGTAATTAGGTTTTATTAAACATTGATTCATCCCCCCAACACCTCCATAATATGTACAGACCAGACAAGAGTTTAACAAAGTGAACAAAGTGATTTAAAATGATCACTCAAAAACTCCATACACTTGAGGGGGTGTCCTGAAGATAAATATGAATTTTATTTTTTCGTGAATCAGCCTAACGGGCAGGGATGCGTCTGAGAGTGGCCCATGGAATCATTTTAGGATATTTATTTGCGAAAGTGGTCGGAATACGACCCTTAATTATGGTAGCGATTTCATGTGTAAGTCCCAAGTATGCAAATGAGGTTTGTCATAATATTCACAACTCATGTCGAGTTTTATGCGAGGCAATGATGTGTATTAATGAAGGTATCTATATATGTAACATGGAGATCAAAATATAATGATGTTTGGTGTATCAAGAAATGCTAGAGTACTACTATATGAATTGTGAAGAGTAAACTGAAGCAAGGAAAATGGCAGGCATGTATAATAAGTCATTTGTGCTTGTTTTGTTCAATTTTATATAGGCTGTCAAGTTTGGGTGACATACACAAGGAACTATGACGTGGTGCAGTTAACGCAAAGCATTGTTCTTCTAAAGTCGGTGAAGCATTGAGAAAAGAACGGTTACTGTGATAAGTTACAAGTATACTTAACAAATAACTCATAACAAGGTCAGGAAGACATATGTTGTGACGGTTAGCACGTACGCGGTTGTGTGATAAGGGTAAAAGATCATAAGTTCAGTTTCTCCTTGTAATCCTCAAATTGTGGAAATCTAACTGTGATATGGCTGTATACCATGTACAAGTAAGAAAGATTGTACACTATGATAAAATTTCAATGCTTGTACCTGATGGAGTTATGAAACCGGTTATGAATAGGTTTCAGAGAGAACGTTTGAATAAATAAATGATGTATTAAATGAAGTTCAATGTCTGAGGGTTGTATTGATGCTTGAGGTCTATAGTGAGTGGAGTTGTGTTCATCGTCAACAAAATTGACGCAACCAGGGCGAATCACATAATGTGATTTAAACGGATCCCATCTCTTTAAAATGGGAAGATTTACTTTTAAGTCTTATAGACTGTTATTAGTGATGAGACTTTTCAGAGATTTAAAATTTTAAGTCTCAACAAAGTTTATTATATTAAAATTGTGTTTTCGACATAGAATCAAACATTATATTTTGATTCAAAAGGAACTATAAATAAAAAAGCACAAACCATTATTCCACTCTCTAAATTTCAGTGACAAAACTTTGAAAAGACTATTGCTGACTTTTTGGATTAAACATAAAAACACATTTTGAATCATTATTAGGTTTATTTCTAAGTCGAAAAGACTAATTTAAAATAAATCTTATTTTCGAGACTTAGAAAATTAAGTCTTTTCAAAGGTTCATCACTAATTACAATCTTTAAGACTTAAAAGTAAGTCTTTCCATTTTAGAGAGACACATTACGTGTTATAGCTCGGCGCGTTACACATTTTTGGTGGCAGCGGTGGGATGCATAAATTAAACGTATTGGTTTCTACATAGAGTTTGATATGCTATGTTTTTAATTTGGATGTCTGTGCAGGTGTCAAATTGAAAAGTGGTTTTTTTTTCAAACTCACTTAGTCCAACGGCTGCCGCCATGCTAGATTTTGAAACCTAAATTCTTCATCCAGATTGTTCTGATGCGCATTTTTCCTCATATTGAAGGGGTCGGGCATTGTTAATCCATACTACGATCAGACGGTTGAGGTTCGCTGCCTTGCAGGGTCATTATTCAAAGCAATAGAACAGAATTTTCCAAAACACACTAAGTCCTGGGATTGGGCATGTTGTAAACAATTTTCTTGTTGTGTGTGCACAATGTTGTGCTTGAAATAATTTTTGATCAATATGACATGAATTATATTCATTTGCACTGAGCTTTGACAGCATAATAATTTAACTCACATAATTAGTATTATAACATATTTATAACCTATGCAAATATATCACGTGGCAGCTATTGGACTAAGTGAGTTTTGGAAAAACACTCTTCAATTGTTAAGGTATCTCCGCATGGTACATTTTTCACTCATTTTTGATGCATTACTCATTTTCAGCTGATTAAAAGTTTTGAAATGTTGATATCTTTTTAAATTTTGGTCCCTAATCTGCATGCAAATATCATTTGCATCTACTAGTTTCACCCAAATTAAAACAAATATTATACAAAATGTAGTGTCAAATTTTAACACAACAAATGATTGATTTCAGCACAGGTATTGTTGTGTCAAAAATATTGACACAATTATTATGTTCAGAAATAACACGACTGTTGTGTTAAACCCCTACCTTTCTTGAATTGTGTCAAATTAGCACAACTATTGGGTCAAAACAGGGAACATGGTTAACGTTGTGCTAAATATATACACAACAAATTGTGTTATGATTTAACCCAATTTTGGGTGAAATTTGAATTACTTGATGGGTCAAATTGAAGTCATGTGTTGTGTGAAAGGCAACACAACACTGATGTGTAACTTCTGACACAGTTGTTAACCATGTTCCCTTTTAACACCAGTGAAGTGTTAATTTTAACCCAATATTGCTTCATTATTTCTTAGTGTGAATGTTGGATATCGCTCGCGGACATAGCTCCCAATTTTTTGAGTACCCTCCCCTTCCCCGGGATTGTGACCACAGTTTTCTGAAACAAAAATATACCCCTTTTCTCCATTTTAATATTTGTGTCACCTAATTCACCCTTTAATCATCAAAAACAAAATTACCCTAATTCACTTTTGTCTATGCCTACAACATTATACTTGACTGCCCCGGGATCTCCGCGACACCCATAGGCGTTCCCTATTACTGCCTAACTCGCAGTCCATGTATAATGGCCTATCTAACAACTTGACATATAATATAATGGCCCATCTAACACATATTTTGGCCTATCTAACATTATAAAATGGCCTAAGTGATGTTTGATGGTTACGTAATACATAATTTTACATGTCAACATAGCCATGATAGTTGCTTTGTATCATGAAGTTTTTACCCAAGAAAAGATTAATGAAATCACTAAACCAACAAAACCAGACTGTTTTTCTTGATTTTCTCAAAAGTGAAAATTATCAGATACGCCATTATTTTATTAAGGTGTCGATATGAAAAATCATCAATCATATTGCAAAAATAGGCTTTTGCCATTTTACCCATTGGTCTTTTCGGTCGCTCAGTACTGCCCAGAAAGTGAAAATACCTGCGTATGATTATTCTCTAAGGAATATTTAAGGATTGTAGACTCATATGTGCAGAGTAACGAAAGGGAAACATTTGACAACGCTTGTACACGGGCAGCGAAGAGTTGGGATGGCGAATTTGCCGAGGAATATCACATCGGCCCTGAATTGACGCCATATTGTCTTCATTAAGGAGTGTGGGTCTTAATTGAGTTTTGATAATTAAAGAATAAGTGTTTTGAGTTTTAAATATGACGGCTCCGACCAATGTAACCTTCTCTTTGATGACAAAAATTGGTGTATAACTAACTCATGGTTGGAATTTCATTGGTATGTAATGATTAGAAAAACGTGTGACAATTGACGGGAATATCGATAACATCCAATTTATCGGTATTCGCAGCAAACCAATGTTAAAATATTTTAGGAACATGTCAACAGTTTGTAAATTACCACGAGTCGTTCTTGAAAATGACGTCACACTCGACTGCACGCAGGTTTTTTTATGACCTTCGAAAAAGGCGTTAGTAGTATCAATCTAAACGCACATGCGCATTACGCATATCTGAAGTAAGACACGTGAGTTAACATTAACCTACGAGTCTTGAATAACAAACATTTCAAGAGAGATGAGTTGATTAATTTAACATCAGCTCTCAAAGAATTGCTCATTCTGAGTGGCATTGTAGAAGTGACAAGTCGCTATCATTAAATTAAATGGCTAGCCCCCTAGTTATTGAAATAAATGTCAACTCATCAAAATAATTAAAGACAAGAAACATGAAAACAACTTTATAAAGATATAATTTTAAACAGTGTTTTCAAATCAACGTTTTGAAAAACGCTATTTAAATTTTGCGCCAAAACCACAGTCGACGATGTTGCAATACTTTAGATTAGTGTGTGTTTTAGTCTATAATAATTATAATCTTTGCATGTTTTTTTTAAAGATTGATTGAATGATATTTATCGCAAGAATATAGCCGGACATCAAATAGATATTTCAATAAAGCTATTGTCTTGAATATATAACTCCCATAAAAAAATAGGACGGATTACCAGACAACCTTATACAGTGGAACCTTGTTATCCAAAATCTGTTAACACAAAAACCCTGATAACACAAAATGTTAATTGGGTCCCAAGTATTGATTTCCTATGTAAAATAAGTTGGATAACACAAAATCCTGATAACCCAAACTAAACTCTTTGGCCCCAGAGATTTTGTTTTAACGAGGTTCCACTGTAATAACATTCCGGTGTAATGAGACTGAGTGTCCGCCATAAGCTAGCTTTGGCCAAAGCCGACCTGTAATATTAGTCAGTATTGCTAATTCACATCAATGTAAGTTACCCCCTCTATCGACCGTCAAATGAAGACCGATTTTAATAATATGGCATGCTTCATATTTATTATGGGGCCTTTATTGAGATCAAAAGTAGCCGCTAAAATACATTTTTATGTGCAAAAATTGGTTAGAGGCAACAACATTTCTGAAATATTTAATAAAATACTATATCAAATATGCTGTGTTGGTTAATAATAAAATGCAATATAAGCATCATAATGATACCTCAAAACAGTTGAACTTAAATTAACTCGATCAATATTGCATAAGTGTCTCATGTTTTACAAATAAGTACTTAAATAAGTTGTTTCCGTGTTGAAATAACATTTCTGTCAAACAAGAACAAAATATTTATAAAGATTGACCATTACAAGTAAGGTTGATGACTTTGTTTGTCGTATAGATAATATATGCATTGTTCTTGCTTTTAAAGTCATGCCGTTTGTCCGATATTTCTATATATGACCGTCCATCCCAAACCAGCCGTAAATGACACTTGTCGTTTTCACTTTTTTAATATTTGCAAAGACCATGCTTTAAGGGGTGAAAGCACCTCACTCATTGTTGCATTTTTGCAAATTTATTTTGTACCATAACTTTTGAACAAAGTGCCTAAAGTTAATAAAAGTATACATTTCCAGAAAGGAATTTTCACAAAAATATGCAAATTTATTTCACATTTCCTACCATTTTCTTGAAATGAAACTTTGCTGGTATTTAGCAGTAAGCACACGGATTGTGAATCTGTCAAAAAATAAATTTCGGCAAATTACGGCCTTGACGTGTATTTTCACTTGTAGCGCAAACTAAAGTTTCTGGCATTTACGGCTCATACTTATTTGCAGTGGTTACAAATACGTACTTAAACCAGTTGTTTCCGTGTTGAAATAACATTTCTGTCAAACAAAAACAAAATACTTATAAATATTGACCATTACAAGAAAGGTTGATGACTTTGTATTTCGTATTTTTCTTGCTTTAATTTCATGCCGTGTGTCTAATATTTGTATATACTAATGCTGACACACCATACTTATTTGCAGTGGTTCTGGGTTACGCCTTGAGAATGACAATAGATGGCAAGGAGGAAGTACAGGACCCAACTGGTTAAGAGTAGAAACAGGCTCCAGGATTGGTCCTGAAACCATGACAGTTTTTTTTTTGCTGACATAGCTACTGTTGAGTGGGGACATCTAGGTATAGGTCCAACGTTTTTCGAGCATTCTATCTCAGCCATTTTTGCACGAATTTTCATAAGTGAGGTGTTTTATAAAGAGCAAAAATGCAGCAGGTCATATGCTTCTTGGGTTACCTTTTAGTATAACACACGGGAAATAGGCAAAACCAGGAGTTTTCACTTAATTTGCGTTTCTTAAACTTTTAAACTATTCATACTAGGATAAGATAAGTATATTCTTAAATGGTAAAAAAGAATCGTCATTATACAGGGTGTGTAGAAAATATACAGGGTGTAACATAAGAAATGTTTGAAAAATGATATTTTTTTTCACATGCCATTTTGTAACTAAGAACATGCTTAATATTCTATATAGATACATACATCACAACTACTATCCAGAATCTTCTAGACAAACCTCTTTTGGGGTTTTCATTAATCATCCAATTGCTTATTCAGGGTGATTAAACTTAAAACAAATAATGACCCCAGATCAGATGACCCGTAAAAATACTTCATACTTAATAGTATGTGGGAATATCGCCCTATTACAGGGTGTCCCAGAAAAAAAAAAACCTAAAAATTTCCAAGGGAAACTTCCTGGGGTTAAACGAAAAGTCCAAAAGAAGGGTTCAAGGTAAAACCCAAGAATTCAACTTTAAGATACTGTTTGTTTCATTTCAATTGGTAATGTACAACACAAGTTATGCTTTGTCAAATGTTTGGGTGTAAAATTTGCTTGTCCAATTTCACGATTGTGTAAGTTCCCTTTGAATGAAGTTCTTTTGAATATTGTCACTGATCTGCTCACTCAACCGAAACAATATTTTCTAATTTATTATGTACATACTCTTTTTTATCTGTGCTGAAAAATTTGATGTAAAATAGGACAGATATGATACATTTTCCACAATGACCCATTTTTATTCCATTCAGAAACACACTTACTTTATGGCCAATAATCATGAAATTGGACCAAACAAAAATCCACCTAAATATTTGATAAAACATAACTTTTGTTGTACACTACCGATTGGAACGAAACAAACGGTATCGGAAAGTTAATTTCACGGTTCACTTTTACAAACTTTCTGATTATCCGTTAAGTCAAAGAAAATTACACCCCAAGATTGTAAGGTTTTTCTGGGACACCCTGTATGTAAATCACCGGCCCCGCATCCTTAACATATTAATCAATCCCACTTAAAAACCAAACTAACTTAACACACACAGTTTTCATTTTATCAAAATATATTTATTTCTCTCTCATATGATACCACATTAACTAATTTATAACATAAAATAAGGTAATTACGAAATGAAAAACATAGTGCAGTAAGGTAATTTGTTACTAAACCGCTTTATTAGGTTAATCAATATAATTGTAAACACATGACCAGCAAATAAAGTGTACATGAAAAGCTAATTTGCACTTAAAAAGCATTTTTTCAAAAATTAGTTTTTGGTAGATTCAAAATCCCGAAAATGTTACTTTTATGCATAAATATGGACATCGTATGACCATATATGGAAATATTTTTAGTGCACATGCCCAGATGTTAAAATTTGGTATAGACTCACCAGGTATACACTGTATGCAGCGCCCCATGAAGGAGCATTCGCACAGGGGACCCACGGCTTTACGTGACTGTAGGCCTATAAAAAATACATAGCCTTATGAAAAATTGAAAGAAATGTTGCAAGAGTTTGGAAGATACGTGGTTCTTAAGTTGAAACTTGCTGAGTTGTCCTGCAAAACGTTTTGCGTACATTTTCAACAAAAAAAGTCAATAGAAATTGATAGGAAACTAATTGATGAGGTTTTTTTTTTAAATTACACCTTTTTTAAGGACATATTAGTACATAATTACTAAAATCATTATCAGGAATTTTTGCGACTTATTTTGATGTCCTAGCAGTTTTTGCTCTGTTTTCAAAAAGTACATAAGCCGTAAGTCGTCTTGCAAGTCAACTCTTCATCGGAAATCTTCAGAATCTTATAAAGACACGGCATTTCTTTTTGTGTGAGGTGCAAAACGCCAACAGAGATAGGTATAAGGACAAATAATTTGAAAAACGAATCAGGGTTCGTTCATAATGTTGCACCTTTATTTTGATAAAGACGATTCATTTGCCTTTTTTCCCTTTTTTTTTTTTATAGTTCATTTCATTTTTCTTAACTGCTTGTAGAAAAAAAATCTTTAAAAATGCATCAGGCCAATTTTCTTAAGTGATTTTCTGAGGCATTCAAAGTAGCAACAATAAGTGCATTAAGATTTCAACCTTCTTCAGGGAAAACTATATACTTGACATGAAGTATCGATAATGAAATTGACGAATATGAATTGATGATAATTGATGTGTATACTGTATTTTTGCAAGTGATAACAGAGATTCTGATAAACTTACACCCATGAGTCCATGATTTATATGAGCAGATGATCGTGTAACTTAATTGCCCTTTAGAACCCTTTACAAGTCTCCATTATTATTACTATTCTGTAGTGTCAATCACTCATGCTTTCAGTTCAAAGCTTTGATTATTGTTTTCGAATTTTTCGAGTAGAGGAAGAGCATTATCTCTGTTCCATGCAATGGTACACAATACTGAACAACAATTTAGTATCGAAGTGTTACGTGTAATCCAATTATCACTCAGACAACTGGATCACGCTTTCTTGTTTTGAACCATGATCGAAATGATCACCACACAAATGATTTGCTTCTTACCTCAGTGACTGCTCATTTCGCGTTTGCATTAACAATTCATCTTCGTCGAGATATAGGATTTGTGGTTGGCCCTTTGTTCTTTGTTCTATATACATGTTGCATCGGTACAATCATCTTCAAATACAATATTCACCACCTATATACGCGGATGACGTCCAGCTTTATCTACCATTCGATCCCAAAGAAAAACATGGTGCTCAGAATGCAACTGAACTGTTATCTAGATGTGTCGCTGAAATTAGTGAATGGATGAAAATCAACAAACTGAAAATGAATAATGAAAAAACAGAGTTTGTTATTGCTTCATCTGTGTTTAACTCTAAGTTTGTGAAAAATATGACAATTAACATCGGAAACAGTGTTATTTCGTAGTCCCAGACCATCATAAATCTTGGTGTGATATTCGACAGTTGTATGACTATGCCGGATCACGTAAAATCAATTATCAAATCCACCAATTTTCACCTCCGTAAGTATACAAAATTCGTTGTTTCATCACGGTTGAAAGTTGCTACCACCCCGTGCGTTCTCTGATTTTATCACGAATAGATCATGCCAACTCTGCACTCTACGGTTTATTAGATTAAATTAGATAGAGATTATTTAGAGATTACATTAGAAGAAGCTTCAAGTTATCCAAAACAGAGCTGCCAAAGTCAGTTTCAGATTAGGTAGGAGGCATCCATCATCACCACTTCTCAAAGAACTTCATTGGCTCCCTGTAGGATCGCACATAGCCTTCAAACTCTTGCTTCTCATATTCAAAGGTTTTCATTGACATTTGCCATCATACACAGCGATATTTGCCTATTGACGATGTACCAAAATACTCTGATGCTTACTGGAGAAAACAACAATCAAAACCAACGGCCTAGCTCACTTCTAACAGATTTGCTTGTCTGACCCACTGAGCTATATACCTGGAGAGGCGAAATTGGGTTTTTTTGTAGGCCACCGCGCCGCCATCTTGTGTATACCCGATACCTTGTCCATTTTTTGAGGTCCGTGTATCGCTATTGATATTCCATTTTCATTTAATTTTATGCTATTTTTCAATTTTATTTTATTTTCTAAAATGACACTAGGGTCCTAGTGGGGCTCGAACCAACAGTAAAGAGAATATTGTAAGTATTGATGTTAAATCGACGCCTTTACCAATCAAGCTATCGGGGAAGTTGAAATGTCAGAGAGACATTTGCGTACTAGTCCTATTCATGTCATAGATATAACACACTCATATAAATGTGCGAATATCAATTCATTGTTTGATACCAGAACTGTGAAGATTAGACTCCGGGATTAGACAAATCATAATAGGTGCAATTAGAGACTTATTGATTTAATCAGTAGAACTTGAGTGGGGTCATTTAATTCCTGAAATAATCAAT
>JXSR01S063035.1:83657-94973 GCA_000969725.1 Ophiothrix spiculata
TGTCAATTATCGTTGATGATAGAAACATAACTACGAAATTGATACGTAGTATGAAGAATAGTTGTATTCATTTTACTCTCTTGAGATACTCACTTAAGAATGCGTTACGTTTGTATATTGTATTGGAAAAATAATCAATACACTTTATTGCGTTTAATACTTCTCTTGAAATGCATATAGATAGTAAAGTATTTATTTGTCTAAGTTTGAAGTAGTCGTTTATAGATTTAATGAGCTCTAACTTTTACTAGAATAGGTAACAGGTAAGCCAAACCCAAATACAAATGTCAACAATAATAAAAGCCCATTTCTTTATATCAGAATATGAGTAAAGAATATTTTCCGATGACCTTTTTTCAGTATTGTTGATTAAAATTCGTCAGATAATAGATCGAAGAATATAGCAAATTACTGCACAAAAAATATTGCACTTGGTTTAATTGGGCAACTTGTTGATGTTTTATTTGATATATCTTTACTGTTATGATTATCTCTCAAATAGTCTGACCGCTTGATCCAGATATGTAATGGTCGTAGGGGTGTGGGGGTTGGATAAGGTGGATTAGGGTGTATGCTATCATAGGTGCGCCTGGCTACAGAGCATATAGCTCTGTAACCCGGTGGCGCGTATGTTCAATGGTATTAAAAATAAAAAGCTTAATATTACAAAAATACCCCCCCCCCCCCCATTCACCCATTGAGGAATCCCAGGTCACACATCTATGCACATACACAGTTGAAACTGATTGAAATAGATTCATCAGGATTGTTCATTAAAATCATTGAATAAAAAACATATATCGGTGAGACTGGTCGGTTGTTCGGAAAAAGGCTCAAAGAACACAAAGACGAGGCGGACAAGATCGGTTTAAAAACTTTCACCCGGTCCCAAAGGAAAGCATCATCCTCTGAAATTTATAGATCGGCTATCGCGGAACACGTATGGAAAACTAATCACATGATAGACTGGGACAACGCCAAGATCATTGACCAGGAGTCTGATAAAACCACAAGATGGCTAATGGAGGCCATTTGGATCAGAACCAGAGGCACAAACACAATGAACAAGGACGAGGGGCAGTACAAACTTGACATAACATATGGACAGATCATCAAAAACTGGCAACCTGAGGAGCAGATGACATCATCACAGTCATCCAGTGTTGCCAGACTCTAACCAATACATACCAGTCTTGAGTGAACAAGGCTCTAGAGTAGAGCTGAAATATATCAGTGTGAGTAAATCTTCATTTACTGGATTTGTAAACTAGAAAACTTTTATTCAATCACAGTTGAAACTGTTTTCTATTAAGAAAGCAAAGCCGGGCTGCGGACCGAGAATCTATTGTTGTTATGCACTTACAGACTTTCAAAATCTATGTACATGTTAGAAAATCAATTGCCTTGGTGCTTAGAAGTCACCTGCGGACTAGTACTGACCCAGAGGGTACTGAACTTAATTACTATACTCGAGATGACCAAAACACACCTGTGTGCTTGCCTTAATCCCATACTGCATAATGTGTGCTGTTTATTAATATGTTGATATGGTCATCTAACTGTACGGTCATTTGTGTTGACTATCGTACTGCATCATGGGATATAGCTTGGAATAATAATACACCCAGTTGGACAGTATCCCATGATTCTAAAATGTCGTCCTGTGGTGTAAATCTGTAATTACAGTAGCCCGATTTGTAAAATTGCACATGTAGGTAAAACGGAATAAAGTGTTCACTGCAACATGTGATTGGTTTGAATAATGATTAAAACAGGATGTTACATCATGAATTCATAATTTTTTCACAAAATTGACCATTAAAAACAAAAGAGAGTTCTGATTGACAAAACAACGACTGAAATTGATACTTATATAAGATATCTACATATATGCGCGGTCGTAATCGCCGGGCGATCTTTTTTACCAAGATATTGGGGGTAATATCCACACACGATGCCACACAATACAAGGCGGTATTCATGCTGGTGATCCGAGTTTAGTTGTGCTGCGCACATTGACATACGGTGGGATCATAGCGTTAAGATTGAAGTGATTGAATTAAATATCAAACCCTGTCATCACGCAAGCCATCACCGATATCAACCGAAAATAGGATGATATTAAAGTATCTGTCACACATAACCGTAAAGAGCCAAACTTACGCCTAACTTACTTACATGCTTAATCCCACTAATATTATGATTTAAATACTTTTGTTCGTCATATGTTCGTTAACAGTACGTTCGATACGTTATCCATACGGTTTCTCCGTTATATATACGTTCAATTCGATATCCATACGATGGTTGTCCGTTTGGTCCACGTTCAATATGTAAAATGTTTACACGTTATTCGTACGTTTGGGCTCTATTCTGGACTATATAATGCTCCTTTCAAAACATAATTACTTTGTTAATGCTAACATTTGCTTCATTTGGCATTTACCTGAGGATATTTTGGACAACATTGTGCGGTTTTGTATAAAAGCATGAAAATTGGCATTAAGGTAGAGAATTTTATATTGAATCATTCTAGAATAGGAGCCATTTTTGCATTTTTCAAATATGGCGGCCATCTTGAAAATTCAAAATGGCCGCCATTATTACCTATTGAAAATACAAAAATCAACATTTCATCATTTTGGCAGCATTACCACACATGGTTTGAGAAATGACAGATACGAATCACTAATGCCTTAATTAATCATATTTCACTTATTTTGAACATCCAAGATGGCTGCCAAATTCAAAATGGCCGCCAATTGACATATTGTCATCATTCAAAATAGGCATTATTCACAACATGGGAAGGTTTGTGGAGTTATGTACTTTAATTTCTTTTTAATTCATCATTATTTAGGCCATAAAGGTCAGTGTCTGCTAATGAATTATTCAATTTTACACATTTACGTCTTAGAGGGCGTGATTCAAAATGGCCGCCATAGTTACCCTATTTAAGCAAAAAATAACAGATTCTTAGCAATTTTGATACCATGTTTGGTAATGCTGCCAAAATGATGAAATGTAGATTTTTGTATTTTCAATAGGTAATAATGGCGGCCATTTTGAATTTTAAAGATGGCCGCCATATTTGAAAAATGCAAAAATGGCTCCCATCCTAGAATGATTCAGTATAAAATTCTCTACCTTCATGCCAATTTTCATGCTTTTATACAAAACCGCACAATTTCGTCAAAACCTGCAAAAATATCCTCAAGTTATTAAGAATACTATTCCCAAGAGACTTAACGTGTGGTAAAAAAATGTCCACTGCATTTGTTTGCAACCATTGGCTCTAGTATAATTTTGAACCAAATATTTGAAACGAGTAACTTAAATTTGCAAATAACTTCAACTGCAATATTTTCAATGGCGACAACATACGTGACTAGAAACAATGATGGACTAAAAGAAATTATGTTTCTGTGGTTGTTGAAAGTGTCAAGTTAACAAATTTGCTAGGCTTGACATATGAAACAATTCTGTTTGAGTTCATCAGAATAAGATTGAGATTTATCCTTGACGCTCTAAAGCGTAACAAGAAACAAGTCGTACTTGTTTACTAGTCACTGCTTTAGAGCCAAGGACTTAATCATATCGGACCTTCTTGTATGGACACTGCCATGTCCAAACAGAGGCAGTAGACCTTTAACGTACCCTGCTTGATACCATATGTATAGATACATTAACTTCAATGAACGTTGAAGTGCAATGTGTAACAAAGATGGTTTGCAAAGAAGTGTGCCAGTCGAAGGATGATGATGGATTAAGTGGCAGTGAACTCTCTTGCATTATACAGATACCACAAGTTTGTTTTTTCAATTAATATCGAATGATCTTGTCCTCATTCATTTGAATAATAACCTCAAAATCGAATTTGTTGTTACATTTTCCCAGGCTTCGCTCAATTAGTGAATGTAAACTAGCCACTACAATTGTCATTTGATCTCGCCTAACACTTATTTCATTTCATTTCATTGCACTGTACCTTTATTGATAAATGGACATTTGTTTGTATCTATATCATTATTTTCAGGTGATATTCAAACTTTGTGGGCAACAGTGTAATTACCTGTACATGACCGTATCACTTTTCCCCTTTTTATTAATTAAAACCCGCCTTGTTGTTTGTGTTTCAATGTAACACTTATAACGAGATTAACCAAAGGTTTTACCATGAAACTTGGATGTTCTTTTTCTCATTGTGTTGCGTCGATACCCTTACTTTTGGGCAAAAATGATAAAAGAGCACCTGCCTGAAAATATTAAACAGTCTTAGCAATTTCATAGTTGATTTATTTAGCCCAGTAAAGGAAGAGTTTGATTCAACCTTTATTAATTTCATTTGAAAAAAATGAACCAAATATTATTAGGACTGCAACGAGTAACTTACATCTGTCAATACCTTCAACTGCGACATTTTCAATGGCATACGTGACTAAAACATAAAAGTTTCTGTAGTTGATGAAAGTGTCATGTTAACAAATTTGCTAGGTTTGACATATGAAACATTTCTGTTTGAGTTCATCAGAATAAGATAGAAATTTATTAAATTTTGCAATGGAATAGATTATCCTTGACGTTCTAAAGCGCAACAAGAAACGTCATACTTTGTTGTTTACTCCCTACTATTTTCTTTATCAAATTTAAATTCATGTGCGTCTAAAATAATTTCTTCCAAAAAAATACTGGTATCTGTTCGTTTATTTTATAATCCTTTTGATATCTTAACGCAAAAAAACCCAAAAGGGGAACTTGTAATATTAAATTTGATCGTGGATGGTTGATCTAGTTTCATACAAACAATTCAATCGAATTGAAAATATTACAGTTTTACAGTTTATGAATGCTAACTTTCATGGGATGGCACGCTTCTGTAATTAAAGTCAGTCTGCCTTTGACAATTTGACGATCAACTTGAATATAAACAAAACACACAGTAGTGAGTTTATATTATCTTGTTTTGTTTATCAAAACCAAATTCAATAAATGTCGGTTAAATCTATATATCTCTCCGCGCTATGTCCATCTAGAGTTTTCAGGTACAAAGATCAAACTATTTCGTTTCGTCAAACTCACATGAATGTTGCATAGAGTACAACGGTAAGTATATTTCTGAAATGGTGGTGATTTGATTTTCTTCCACTTACTGAATTTCAAATGAGACAAGTGTTATAATTCTCCCAATGTGTACAGCTGAACACATTGGTGTTATAAAGATATGTTGCTATGGTTGCAATGTTCGATTTGTTTACCTTGTTTAAAACAATGCCAGAAAAACACTTTACTGATGACGCAACATCCATTTTTTTTTTTTTGAAATTGTATTTGTATTTTTGAAGTTTTACAGTAACTAAGGTCATTGGAAGCCATGGTTATGTCGTGATTATCTTAAAGTAGACCCCTTCTCATAACCCACACGTTGTGAGTTCTAGCCCCTCTTGTACCAACGAGTTGTGTCCTTGGGCAAGACACTTTATCCTCATTGTGAAGCTAGGTGTGTTTTATCTTTATAAGGCATGGACGATTGTAAGATATTTTAAAAGGCAATTTCACACTGTTTATTAACCTGTAATTACAATTATATATTCCCTCTTTTTTTAATTTGTACCAGCATAAAAAGAAATTCAAATTGAGAAATAATGTTCTTTGTTAATCAAACGATCTCAATTTACAGAAGAAAAATTATATAACAGAAAAGCAACATGCCTAAGGTTCAAAAAATAAACTGTAGAAGTTTTTCAATTCCAATTTTAGGATGTCTGGGAATTTTATGTGAAATGCGTCAAATGATTATGAATTCTTCATTGAAAAATAAGGACCCATCACATCTCCGTACGCCACTGAAACTACAATTCTCCTCATAAAAAGGAAGTACAATTCTCTATTACCATGAATATCATACTTATATTCCATCTAAACTATGGAAAATAGTGAGAAATCGGTCTTATGTTTGAGCTTGCTAATAATTTATTTGGCAAATATTCCCTGTTTCACACCGAAATTCGATTCGATTTCAATTAGCTATACAAATGTTGACAATACTGATTTGTGACGTTAAAATACAATTTATTTATCTTCTGAAACAATGATCGTGCCTATCTTTATTCTCTATTCTAATAACAGATGTTATACAATCTCAGGCATTTTAATATCATATACCGTATTTTTACATTTTTCCATGAGCACAATATATTATTCATTTTCTTTTTTATCTGAACGTATTGCGCCTGGCGGTAATTGGAAAACTAATGGTTCTTAGAACTGTAGGTAAAAGAAAATTATACCATTTTATTGAACCTTTTTCATACCACGCTCATGTGAAGATGCAGGTACTGTTTTTATTTTTATTTTTATTGCTGCGAAATTAATTGGAGCAGGCAAGCAACACTATACTAGTTTTGTGCTGACAAAAATAAAATTCATCAAAATATTCAAGGCCCATATTCATGAAACACTGCTAGCTCCAGTTGACAACTTATCAATTGTTTGCCTATCAAATTTAAACAGGTACACAACGGGTTAGATGCCAACTAGAGTAAGTGTTTCATGAATATTGGTCATACACCTTAACACTCACATGACCAGGGGGTTCCTAGGGCCCTACAACTGTTTTTTGTGCCGCAAACAAATTACATCGCTGCTCCATGTAATTGTTAAACTTAACGCAGCGGGTCCCTCAGTGTCAAACAAAATCAAATCGATCCAGTCGTTTTCGTGCTAATTAGCATAAAGTGGGTTTTTTCGAGGGCACTATTTTGCCCATAAAATCAAAAACGAATAATTTTTCCCAATTGTATTTTGGCAATGCAACTGTACTTGCAATGTGCAAATTTGAGCAAAATTTCATGCATAAATTCCTTCTTGAAATCCTATATCCCATTCGATTATAAGATTTTGATGCAAATTAGAGTGTAAAATCAATTTCACATGGGCGAAAATTCTTTGTTAAAAATGTTCTAAAAATAATAAAGTTTCAGCTGGATGCTTTTCAGTTAAAGTACCACTATGTAATCTTAAAACCTCAATGGACATAATCTCAAAAAGCCTACTAAGGCGTTTTTTACCAGATGTTTATTAAAGATATTCTCCTCAGATGAATTCAGCTGGATGCTCTTGAGTATTCTCCTATACAATGAAATTCATAGGGGTGTAGAATAAGTTTGTGGCCTGAGATAGAAGGAAATAAGATGTGCAGATGTTTTAATGTGTTATGTATTTCAACTCAATTAGTAAATATTTGGAAAGTTTCAAGTAAATATCTCTTTTCGTTTTTATATTACAGAAACTTGTGTAGTTAGTTACAGGGTTCTGATAATTGATTTTTAACCTTGAAAACTAAAATAACAATAAACTGACATGCATTTCCTAAGACTATGGTACGAACAGTTACGAACAGTGTTTAGTCCGTCTAAAAGGACCATAGACAGCAAGCGACGCCCTCAGTGCTCGCTTAGCTCACCGCCCGTGATCCTACTAGACGGACTAAACGCTGTTCGTAACTGTTCGTACGATCAATTGAGACAATGGTCTTAAAACGCAGATGTTTTAATGTGTTATGTGTTTCAACTCAATTGGTGAATATTTTGAAAGTTTCAAGTAAATATCTCTTTTCGTTTTTATACTACAGAAACTTCTGTATAGTTAGTTACAGGGTTCTGAGAATTGATTTTTAACCTTGAAAACTAAAATAACAACATTTAACTGACATGCATTTCCTTACAAAAATCTTTTTCCCATGCGCTACACCCAATAAAACCAACACAGAAAGGGTGTCAAAATATGAAAAAGATTACTCTTTCAAGGACCCTAGAAATGATTGGGTTGCAGAATTCAACGACGTCAGGGAAAATATGGATATGCCAGTTCTTGGTATCTCAATGGTCACTGTTTGTCGGTTTTTTTAATGCTTAATTCTAAATTTTATAAATATTTAACAGTCAAATTTTAAGTTTCTGTAAAACAAAAACGATACCCGATATTTTCATTAATTGAAATGAAGAGCACAACATAATAATTAAAACTGCTTAGCTTATCTCCTTTTACGTCAGGGCAAGAACATATTGAACATCCCTTGTATTAGCGGTCATGAACCTCTAAGACGGTTTTAAGTTGTTGTTTAAACAGTGATATGATGCTACAAATCTCTTGAAATGCTCTTACAAGGGCTTTACTAAGGTTCTGAGTACTGCTATTTTTATACTCATGGGTAAAGATTTCATAATCTCTTACTATGCGTTGATGGAAGTTTGTCGTATACATACCTCAGGAAAACAATATATGATATAAACTCGATGGGATTTGTAATAAACCCATAAAGTGCGTAATAAGCAACAAGAGAGCAGAGATTTGTTTTTGCTTGGAGCATAGAGATGAGAAATAAGGATATTGATCGAAAACAACATTAAATCAGTTCAAATCTGTTGTAAAATATCTCACAAAAAACAAAAGTTTTAGTTTACAATAGTTTACAAAATCGGAAATGACCAAAGAAGTATCAATTTGCTCTTACCACATAAAAATACCGCTCTATCATGTAAATAGAATCGGTAACGGGTTTAACCAAATCTGTCATAAAATGCATTGTTATATGCATCACAAAACAGTTTTGTTATTTAATCGTTCATTATTTTGACCTCTTTACAAGCCTCCTCGTGGATCCGCTTGTAAATTTCTTCACTTGATGGGTTCAACCGCTTTTTAGGAAGGAAGGAATTAGCTATCGTTGTTACATTAATTTATTATTCTTTCTTCATGCAGTAGGAATTTTCATAAAAGAAAACATTAAAAAAGATAAAGGTAATAATTTGATCCAAATTAGTGCACAAAATTATTGGAATTTGGGAAATTGAATTCGGCATAGATTTTCTTGTTTCACATGTTACCTGGATCCTTAAAACTTTGAAAGATAACTGTAGCGAATAACTTAAATTTGCCAATAACTTCATCTCCGACGTTTTCAATCATGACAGTACGCGTGAATGGACAAGAATTGGGTAAAAGGACAAATTATTTTTTTGCGGTTGTTGAATGTGCGATCTCTTTCATAATATTTGCATGGAAAATATATCTTATGGCTATTTCTGTTTATTAGAAAGAATAGAGCATTTATTAATTAATATTAATTAAGATAATGATCACTTGCCTGTTGAAATAATCTATATGTGCAACAAAAAGAAAATCAAATTCTTATCTTCATTAACGAGGTGCTCTCAATTACCAAAAGTAAATCTATTGTACACAAAATAATGATATGTATACAGTTTTGAACTAGGAGTTTATAAGGTGTTATGGAACGCCATTTGAATTATAAAAAAAAAGAGACATAAGGGAAATTCGAAAAACGATCCACACTAACTATAAGATTCTTAATTAAGAAATATTGCCATTTTCAACTTTGAGGATGTCCACGGATTTCTTGAGAAAAGGCAACACATGTCTAAGTATTACTCAAGGAAAAACAACCAGGTACATCCTTGCATGCCACTATACAATTTCCTTCATAAAATTCGACACAATCCCCATTATTAAAAAAATCCTACATATGTTCGAAATCGTGGCATATAAAAAGGAATCGATCTTATGTTTGAACTTACTTGAATCAATGTGGACAATTCTCACTATTTCACACGTAAGTTCAATTCAATTTCAATTAGGTATATAAATATTGACATTGCAATGTTATCAAGAATATAATATCCTTTTTTTTTCATCACAGTTTTGTGTTCACATATACTTTGAATAATAATTAAGTGCAATTAGTCTGTTCAAATGTTCTGTCCGTGCATAACAAAGCATTTTGTAATCCGTAGTAAAATATTTTGTTAACACATTACTTATTCTTTTCACTGGAGTCAATAAGTATAGATAATCCCCACTTGAGAAATTGCAATCCTTGACAGTCCTTTTGTGTTTACACGATAAAAAACACAACTAAAATTCTCTAGGCGTTATGCTCTTCGTCGAAGACAATAGCCTATCCTATACTTTGATTGACAGGCCTCTTTTGTGCGGTAAAATTAATTCGATACTTCTATTGTCATTTACGATTTAGTTAACAAAATCCTTTGTCCTTTAATGAGATAACGGACAGAACATTTGAACTAGCTAAATGTGTATCGAAAATCAATTATAAGCATATCGTACTCTAACAAAAGTTGGAATGAGAATGATGTTTGGTAGTATTGTATGAAGCACTTACTCTACGACGCGTGAAAGTATTATGCTGAATTAATTATGAATGTGTTTGTTGTGTTTATTTACATCGCTGCTAATATTTGTATCATATGTCAGTCTTATCGTAGCGACCCTGTTAACGACCTCATTATGTGAATTCTAGAGAAATGAATTAAAGAGAAATTTATCAAAACGACTTTGACAGGATTCGAGAGAATAAGAGTCGAGCTATGTAACCGCTAGACCAGAGAACTGACAATATATACAAAGGGAATTCAAGATTATATTCATTCTATTTAAAGTAATATGGTTACGCATGCGCAATAGTATGAAGCATTCAGTTTTGCACGTGTGGATTTTCAGTGTCAAGAGTTATCAGGGCCCTGTCTCTCTCGCGTTTTAGCTGAAGCCTTTTTTTGACCATATTTGGTAGTCATTAAGGTAACATTAAGGTAACATAGGCGGGGTCTTCAGCAACCATGCGCAGATCAGCCGATTTCAAATGGAAATTTCACTTTTTATGTCGGTGAGCTTTATGGTGCCATCAGCCAAAAGTTGTTCAGAATTAGTGTATCTAATGATGTATTGGTCTGGTTCTATATATTTTTCACTTTTATTGCACTGAAATTCAAGATAATTTTCGGAAAATTTTGTTGACAAAATCGTGCAACAGTCGTGCATACTAATGACCTTGTACGTGATTGGTTGAATACATAATTGTAAATTTGTGCTGAAGCTTCATTTTTTCCGTTAGCAAGGTATAGCAGATTCCTATCCCATAATATCTAGAATCCTGGAGTTATACAAAGGGGCCCTTACATTAATTTTGTTTTAGCATACTTTAACGCAAGATTTAACAGGACTTCAAGAAAAATGTTTAAAATTTGCTAAAAACGCATCGGTATAATATATTGAATTGATATCTTCAAGAAAATTACCAGCCAATTTTGAAGGTACATCATGACCGTACATGGCGTGAAATGATTTGCCCGTAAAATTGTACGAAATGTCACACATATTTCGGTAAATTTAATTGCATTATGTTTACACAGTGTTCATACATAAATGTGCAAAAATTGTTGTCTTCCAGGACTATATTTTCGATTGTATAGGGGAAAGGGAAATATCGCACCTCATAGC
>JXSR01S063050.1:0-10243 GCA_000969725.1 Ophiothrix spiculata
CCGTAGAGAGGTATGCAAATTAGTTTCAGTCAACATCGTAGAGGTAATCAGACCCCAGTTACATAGTTTAACAAACAAAATATGTTTGTGAATAATATCTTTATGATTCTTAACAAACTATGTGTAGGACATCAAGTCGTGACGTAGTATTGCATACACTCTATACTTACATGTCTATGAAATATACATATCATGACATCTTTTATCACGAGAATCAGATTTTCAGAATATCATATCCGTTTTTGCATCCAAGAGTTGATACTACTGATGTGCAGCGACCAAAAGCTGTGCGTACATTGGCTCAAAACTGAAGTGAATGAAGAATATTTTGTGTTGTGAAGACTGATGTGCATCTGATTGATAATTCATGTCTGAATAATTTGAATTTATATGAATAATGATTTTGTTCCTGTTTTTATTCATTTTCAGTGTTGTTTACAGAGAAGCTAGACCTGATGATGGCAATTTATCAGCTACAGAAAATACAGAGGTGAGAAAACAGATTGATAACTTCAACTTACAAAATTGATCTGTGGAGAGACAATAGATTACATGTGCGCGAAACACTGTGGTCTGGTACTTGGTACATGATACCTTTGCTGTCCATACTTTTTTTTTCTTTATTTGACTCCTATAGAGCATGTCCATGCATGAATTGATAAAGGCTTCATCTGAAATAGCTTATTTCCAAAATATCTTCCATCCAACCCCGACATCTGACTCATTTGCAGCTTAGGTCACATCAAAATTTCTAATTAGAGCACAGAATTCACTACTAATGCAAAATATTTTCAATAAATTCAAATTATATAATTGTTAAAACTGCTTTCTTACTCTGCTATAAAATACCTACAGACATTGAGAAAAACAAAGGAATAATGTGGTGTTTGATGGCAAAACCTCTCCCGTCCACTTATGTAACTTACTAGGTTACACCAGTACAGAGCAATGTGACTGTAACTCTTTATGTTATTACAGAATTAAAAAAAAAAATCAATTTTAAGTAGATTAACCAATAACACCTGGTAAATGCAGTATTTAACGTTTCAATAGTCTCATACTGTGGTCCCTGATGTACTTCCTCATTTTATTTACTAATGTGAGACATGTTTTGAAATTACTTTATTTGAAGAGAAAATTTTATTCTGTATAATGTATTAGAGTCAGTAACCATCAATGTTGTTTCTTTTACCGCTTTTTCTCGTGTAGGGTCGGTGGTCAGTAGACTTTGTGGAGAGACATGTAGGCTCAGATCAGTTACCCAAATCAGAGTTGATTGCATATCTCCAGCGTAATGCTGATGTGCACTTCTTACGACGATGGAAGTTGACGGGTGCCTCCAAGAGCATTCGCAAGACAAAGAATTGCTCACAATTAGTAGCTGCATATAAGGTAGGTACCATGCATGTTTTAATCGTCGGGTGAAATAGTTGGCTTATACTTTGGGTATTTATGTAGTTGAAATGGCTACCAAATTTTACAAGATTCAATGCAAAACCACACTAGGAAATTATTGATAAAGTTAAAATTAAATGCTGCTGGATTTAAGAATTGGTTTTTGTGCATACGAACTTACAGATCATAGTGTGCAAGAAAAAGAACAAAATCATTTCCAAATTGCATATTCTGTCAAGTGTTATGTAATCAAAGTTTGAAGCATTTGTCAATTAAGCAGAATTCAACTTTTGTTATTTAGTGCAATGATGTAACCTGATACTTTGTAGTATGGGACACTTTTAGGGGTTTGTTGAGTGTGCCAGTTAAAAGCATATTTTGTTTTTAGTTTTCACAGCAAATTTGAATCTTGTTGAATACTGTGCAGAAATGACCTTTAAAATTAGACAGAATTTCAAACTCAACAGGTGTGCCAGTTGCTATTCTAAAGTATGGCAACTACCTAGACCCGCTATTTCAAGTGTTCAGCTGCTGGATGAGTTTTAAAGCGTCCCCTTAAATGGAAATGTAACATTGTAAAGATAATTGGTTGTATTATATGAAGTAAGTAATTTGCCAAAATGTCACCGCATGGAAAAGTCTCGAGGACTTTTAATAAGTTTGCCAGGTTTATGTAATTAAAAACACATAATGACAGCTGTTTAAAGGTAAAAACATATGATGAGTTGTAATATTGCAGTATACTTTTAAATTGGGAATCTGCCGTCTCTTCACAGGAATTTGTTCAGCTAGGCCTTGCTAAGTTAACCATGCAGCGTAGCCGTCACAGTTCCGGTGGTCGTGTACTGAGCCAGGTCGACTGTGGCCAGCCTGTTAGCAGTCGTCATGAGCCAGCAGCTTGCACTGTAGATGATGTATTACAGTTACTACGCATATTGTTTGCATTAGCTAGTGATGTCACCACTGCTGCAGTTCAACAGGGTAAGAAGACTTGCGCACATATATCAAATGTTAGGTATAGCTTTTAACACCCTTGCTAAAATATGCACACCTGTATCGTCCATTGACCCTAGCCTACTTTCTGTTATTCTGTCTGGTAGTTGGCTCAGCATATAAGATGGTGTTATATCGGTGCGTATGGTATGTTGCAGCAGGGCTAGAATTTCGGCGCGAGTCCGTGAGTCGACTCGCGTAGAGACTCGCGCAAAATTACTACAGCGCGAATCCACATGGACTCGCGCAAAAAATCATGCCAAAAACGTGGCCTAGCCTAGGGCTAAAACGTGGCCTAGACTAGGGCTAAAATGTGGCCTACACTAGGGCTAAAACATGGCCTACACTAGGGCTAGGCCACGCTTTTAGTACATCATCAGCTGATCAAAAACGTGGCCTAGACTAGGGCTAGGCCATGCTTTTAGTGCATCATCAGCTGATCAAAAACGTGGCCTAGCCCAGCTAGGGCTAGGCCACGCTTTTAGTGCCGCATCAGCTGATCAAAAACGTGGCCTAGCCCAGCTAGGGCTGGGCTACGCTTTTATCTGTCACTTTGCCAAACATTTAAGTTCATCGGCAAAGACAGGTGATTTTACCGTTATGATGTTTTGCTTATAGCGTGTAATATCGGCCCGATACGATGGGCGATAAGATACATCGGTTCAAGCTTAATTGTGGTGTAACATGTATGCAGTACCATTTATTAACAGCAAACTGAAAATACTACACAATTTATTACCATGATATACATCAATATAATTTAATAATAAAACACCTGACCAATACTACATGTATGGTGAGGAATTGGTAACATTTTGGACTCTCGCAAAATTCTGCTACGCGAGTCATTTTGCGAGAGTCCATGGACTCGCGCAAAATTCTTCAGCGAGAGTCCACTTGGACTCGCGCCGTGCCTTGCGAAATTCTACCCCTGTTGCAGAGATGTGTGAACGGGTGTACTGGCTCTTTGGGTTAAAAGGGTTAATTAAGAGTTTCAGGGTCATTGACAATGTTATGTAGAAATTTGTTGATTTGGACTCTCAAAATTAAATAAGCGTGTCATGGATGGTTTACAAAATGCATTGATATTTATTTACATTCAGATTACCAGTTGGGTTAAATCATTATCTTTTTGGGCCTTGAAATTCCAGAACTAAAACACAACACCTAGCCAATGTTGTAAAAAGAATTTATTTTGCAAATTTGAATCTTTTGATGGAACATCTTGTGAATTACAGGGTATTGGTGTGGTTATGATATATCTATGCCTGTTATCAATTGTCGAAAGTATCGATAGTCGTGTAAGATTCACAGACTTCCGACATGTTGTTACTCTCAATAAGAAAAATAAACAGTGTCATCTATAGTTGAGTAATGTTTCATCGCCTCTACAGTAAAACCTACTTGAGAGCAATGTATTTACCATTTTTGGTCTTCAGTGTATTGCGTGTTAACCCTAACAGTCCTAGGTCTCACTAAATCTCATTATTGAAATCACCTAAAATGCGCTAAGTCCAAATATGTCATAGACGGGGGTTCCATATGGTAACGGAATCGCTGCCCGGGCAGCTACTCGGCGGTGGCCTGCTAATGGTATAGGCCGTTTGGGAATCCACAGGTCACGGGTTCGAATCCCGGTGAAAACATGCATTTTTTCACCCTCACTTTCCGAGGAGAGAGGCTAGAAACGAAAAATCATGTATGGTCAGTTAGGGTTAAGTGATGACCGTGTAATCGTCTACATGTATTACTTTTCTAATGGTGGCTCATGACGGTCCAAACGTGATTAATATTTCTTCAAAACCTAAAATAATAAACAGGGATGCTAAGGCAGGGATAGCTTGACAAATATGGGAGAATGGAAGAACAAATTGAGATGATAGTGGGGAAAAGTAAAGATATTAATGGCAATTTTCATTCCGACTACATTTATAAGAAAAGTGGATTTATCTGGAGTCGCAATGCATGCTGGGTAACACACTTTGAATTCCTATTACTGCATATCGATAGTACTGTATCAATATATCGCATAATTTACTCCCTATATAGCGACTTTCAAAAAGTGTATCAATAACAGGCCTAGATATATATAGCATGATATTTCTAAACTTGGAAGGATTAAAAGCTTAATCCTTGTAGGAGTTTTCATCACATTACCTGATTTCATCATGAGCTGACAAGACTTTTACTGGTTTGATTTGTCGTTTCAAAGTTTGTAGGCATCAAGGAGTTTTAAATATTGAAGTAGTTATACTAAAATCCACAGATTGGAGAGTTGTGATTTCTAGTTAACTTTATCACTATCTCTCTCTGGCTTTCTTACAGCAATAGATTACTTACATTTCAATGTACCATTAGATGAATTCTCCAGCAAGAAGATAACCAACAAATTAATGCAGCAAGTACAGGTATGCCGGCCATATTTACCGTTTTCTTTCTAGATTAAATATGAACCGGTCGTGAGTCAGTGATATACTCTTTCTCAGAGTTGTTTTTCCTTTCAGATCGTGCCGTGTACGCCACTCTTAACGCGCGCGCCTACAGCGTGAGCGTAAACAATCAAATTCAACAAATCACGCACTGCAAATACGTGCGTAAGTAAGTGCATCCGTACGCAGAAGTGCTTAACAACAAGCGTTGTCAAGAAAAAACCCGCGAACGGGGGAAAAGGTACTCTGAGATAAACTATAGTGAGATAATATAGAATAAATATTTTCAACTGAAGCAGGTAGAAACAAAGTCAATTAGTGAAAATATAAAAAATCCAATCTATCTTGCTTATCATACTGGAAACGAAATGAGATGAAAGGATGATTACACAAAGCTTAACATTACTGTCAATTATGATATAATGTTAGACTTAATTGTTTATGTGTAATCATGATGTCATTAATATCGATGTCATTAATATCGAGATTGTTTGTTTTCTTCTTAGGATCCTTTGGTTTTAGCTAGTCTGTCATTGCCAACATGGTGTGGGAAGCTGACCAACAAATGTCCCATGTTATTCCCATTTGAAACTAGACATCTTTTTTTCTCTTGCACTGCATTTGGTGTATCAAGGTATGTATGTGTAGCTATTATTATAGGCAAATTGAAAATTTATTTGGTATTCACAGCATAAATGAAAATCCTGAGTTCCGGGCAGGGCCCCATTGCTTGTGAATACAAGTCCTTTTTCTTATTACTGTTTACAATACCAAGCATATATGGTATTAATTAGTTCATAGAAACTTTTCAAGTTTACTCATTAAATGTTATACAGGTAACCTGATAGGTTGTTTTGTTTGTGTAAACAAGGGAACTCAATTTTTTTTTCTTAACAATGTACGCCATATATGTATGGTAAAGTGTGAAATGCACACTTTTCTTGTGTAATTTCTGTTTTTTGTTTTGTGGGAAGAGTCAAAGCTCCGATTACTATATGCCAAAGCACCGAAGTAATATCACAACTTCAAAATTTTTGCAATTGACTTAAAAAGACTTCATTTTCATGTTAACTTATCATAAAAGTTCCAAGTTTTACTGTGTCTATCTTGATGAAAATTTTGGAAAAAAAAGTATGTCACAAACTCTTAATGTATATGACATTCATTTTGGCCGTACTCTCCGCTCGCTATGCTTGGAATTGGGTCACAAAATGAGTTGAGCCTCATTGTTACGCATCAAAATGTGCAAATTTGCACACCAGTGGTCGATTTCACTAAACAATTGCAATGCATCGTAGCTGCGATGCGTACCGTGCGCAACTAGACTAGATTTCACGAAGACATAAAAACCCTTCGTAAGTGTGCGATGCGTCGCAAGGTATACGAATATTGCACAGGGAAAATTCCAACACATCGCAACTTTGCGATGAGCCAAAAGGTGATCGCAAATTTGCGATGAGTGAACGATGCGTTCGGTCTTACGATGCTTTAACGATGTGTTTTAATGTTAGTGAAATCGGGCACAGGTCTAATAATGTATCCAGAAAGTTTTGCACTTTAACATTTATATAAAAGATCAAAGAGTTCATTAACTTTTTAAATTTGTGCAACCAAATAATTTATATAAAACTAATACAATTCTTGGAGGGGTAGGAATATGTGTGTTTCAGGCCATTTTCTATCTTTTACTTTAAATTTCTTAAACAGGGCCATAGCTTGGCTGCAGGATAAACGTGATGCTAGTGTAGAAAGAGTGCGTACACCAAGCACTCGTCGAGATGACCAGCATGAGTTCCGCGTCGGACGTTTGAAGCATGAGCGTGTCAAAGTGCCTCGTGGTGAGCAGCTTCTTGAATGGGCAGTCAATGTGATGAAATTACATATACACAGGAAATCAATATTAGAAGTAAGTCACTACTCATATTCCTATACACACTTAACAATCCCATGTGCTTTATTTTATATACTGCATTATTGAATTTAATAGAGTTGTTTGGTTAAAATATGATCAAATGGTTTCAAGTTGTTTTAACAAATTGAGAAAATCTGTAGATAGTATGTAGGTCTCGTAAAGACTATTTTAATTTTCAAAGTACTATTTTGGACTTGACGTCATTAAAAACAGGACATGCACAAGTGTGCCGTTTGGTCCGTTTTGTGCTTTCTGAACTTGATTGGAATGTTTGCAAGATAAGGAAGTTTCAAGTTATAGTGACTGCCAGAAATGAATGGCTCCTTTTAAATGCCTCCATGTATAAACCAGGAGCTTATTGTTAGCATGCTTGTGAACCACATTCAGCCCCTCTAGTCATATTGTTGTTATTATTAGAACATCATTGTATGTAACCAGCTAATTGGGGAATTGCCATACCAAAATTTATTAAATTATTATTTTCATTGGGTTGCATTTGTAGTTTCTATAAGTAAATCCAGTACAAAGCTAGTTAATGAGTTTTAACAAATTTGCTTGCATTATTATTATTTGTTGACAGGTTGAATTCATTGCAGAAGAAGGTACGGGTCTTGGTCCTACGTTAGAGTTCTATGCTCTTGTCGCAGCTGAAGTACAGAGGAAGAGTCTTGGCATGTGGCTTTGTGATGATGATGTGCCAGATGACATGTCCAGAGAGGTAAGTCATGGAATCACACTTTCTGAATTCTAAAATTCAGTAAACATGTATGTACAAAATAATAATAAAGCACAATTTTACAAAATTGATACCTCAATGGAAATACAGCACAGCATTCTGGCTGAAAGACATCATTCATTTATGCAATTATTAAGTGTCCATAGTTAATTTACTCTCATGAGAATGTGACCACAAATGGAATCTGTGTAAGCTAACTAAATCATTTCATTGTTCAATCACCAGGTTGACATAGGTGAAGGTACCAAGCCACCCGGGTTCTACATCCAGCGGGCATCAGGCTTATTCCCTGCTCCTCTAGTCCAAGACAGCGAAGATGTCAACCGTGTCATAGATCTCTTCCGTTTCTTGGGTACTTTCCTTGCCAAGTGCCTTCAGGACAACCGGCTCGTAGACGTTCCCCTCTCCCGGCCTTTCCTCAAACTCATGTGCATGGGAGATGCGGGAAGTAGCATCCATCCGTCCTTCTCCCCAGAGTCATCCTTGAGGGACTCTGATGCCTTCTTAAACGAAACCCCATCAGAAGCTTCATTAGATGATCTTCATGAGTTAATATCTGATTTGTCGATGGATGAGGTGGAATCCAAATCTGAACTGATCTTGGGTGATCCACCCAAACCAAGGACCCCAGCATGGTTTGCTGGGCTGCTAACGTGGGATGACTTTGAACAGGTGGACCCGCATCGGGCCCACTTCTTGAGACAGCTGAGAGTGTTGGTGGATAGGAAGAGGCAGATCCAAAAAGATAAATCAAAGAGTGAAGAGGAACGCAACAATGAAATTCAGAATCTGGCTTTTGAAAATCCAGGAGGATGCGGGCCTTTAACTAAGCTGGAAGATTTAGGGTAGGTAGTCAAACTATGTTATTTTTTTTTTTTTGACTTTTTAAATTTGAGGTTCTCACTGCATTACAACTGTTAGAATAACTGTTGACAATTGTGTGACAGTGATTACATTTTGGGCAACATATATGGTCAATTTTATTCATTTTAATGATGTGTCTTGATGACCATTTTTACAGTAATACAAGCTTAAAAGGGACCACATAGTTAGAAGTAAACTTGCTTGTAAGCTATATTGGCAGCTTGTCCAAATCAATGATTTAAAAGTTGACTCATAAATGAGTATTTTGAAAGAAATTAAGTATGCAACATTTTTCACTTCTCATTGATATTTAAAAACATAAAATAAAACAAGAACCATATAAAGAGAAAACAATGAACATGTAAAGAGAAAATGAGAAACATAATTCTAATAATTTTGTGACTCCCCCATCACTTAAGTTATTAAAATTTCTTACAATACCAAATATATATAATATATCAATTTTGTGCACGAGTATGCACAGCTGACCATGATGGGTTATTGTGTATTGAGATGATAACGGTGTGATTGTTTACATTGCACTAGTTGCATTAAGATTACCATTATTTTGTACAAATTTCAAGATATTGTTTAGCCTAATTTGGGTCATGTAGTGTTTGCTTCCTGATATTAGTGATTGGATTGTTTTCAAAACTTTAGAAGGAAAATGTTAGGTTTATGCCTTATAACACAGCCATATGTCATCCAATTTCTAAGGTAAAATGATAGTGTATATCATGTTTAACATTTTGTCGCCAATTGGATTGCTTTCTGTCTCTCCTACCACAGTTTGACGTTCCAGTTCAACCCTTCATCTAAGGTGTATGGCTACATGTCATTTGATTTGAAACCCAACGGTGAGGAAGAAACGGTGACATTAGACAACGCAGAGGAATACATCGAGTTGGTTACAGATTTCTGTTTACACACTGGCGTACGTAGACAGATGGAATCCTTCAGAGGTTGGTGCTGCTTTTTTGTTTGAAAGCTTAGGCCTAAAAGAATTGTTTAATTGGTGTAAAATAAAAAAAAAGTTAGGAGAGGTAGGTAGGTCTTTTTTTTCAGCAAAAAGAAAAGACACCCAATTTTGGACTTGGGTACTTTTTTCATAAAATTTTCAAAAAGCACCTATTTCACTAAATTTAGGTGCTTTTTCCAACCCACATTTTTTTTTTTTTTTGGTTTCATCTGAAAATGATGGTTAGTCAGGCCAATCAAACAACTTTTTGGCCTCTGTAAACATTTATCTAATCTTTGACATCATATATTTTTTTATAGAATCAAGTACTTTGTACTGCGTCTACAAGATTTTTTTTGATTTTGGTACAATTTTTATGCAACAGATTCATAATTGAAGTTCTAACACTCCATTGTCTTATTTCAGATGGTTTCAACGAGGTTTTCCCATTAGAAAAGCTTCACAGTTTTACACCAGCCGAGCTGCAGACAATGATGTGTGGTGACCAAGCACCCATCTGGACCAGAGAGGATGTACTGAATTATACAGACCCAAAACTAGGCTACACGAGGGAAAGGTACGTGAAATTTCAATTCTTTGTTTACAGCTACATAGACAAAAGTAAAGTTGTGAATTTTGGGAATTTTAGTGCTTTTACTGTTTGGTTCTGTCAATCATGATTCAAGACATGTAAATCTATGGTTTACTTTATTTAAGATCATAATATCACACCTCAGCCATAAATATCAGCAAATCATACCCTGGAATTATGAGTAATACAATCCAATCATTTATAGCCAGTTTTGAATATGTTGTCGCACCCCATTACCCAATGTAATACTATTCATATTTAATGATGCGTCAATTTACTCTACAGACTCTTTGCAGCTGAGGCTAACGGAAGCTAGCACGATGTTAAAATCACTGCACTTAAAAGTCCGTGTTAGAGAATAAGC
>JXSR01S063057.1:77446-91867 GCA_000969725.1 Ophiothrix spiculata
TTTCAGGACTTTCAATTTAACAGAGAAAGAAATAGAAGAAAAATATAATGTAATTGCATCAGCCTTGAAATTGGATAAATATACTCTAAAGAAACGAATTGAACTTATGAAACACCAAAGAGACCAGTCAGAAGAAACAATAGATAGGGAATTGTCAGAAATCCAACAGTGTTTACAGGTAAGTAATGAAATAGCATAAATTGAATTCTCTTTGAATATTTTTGACAAACGAAACGACCTAAATTGAATATTTTACACTTTTCTGTGAGCAAAAATGAACCAACCACACCCTTTTAATGCAAAAATGTGTGTTGCTGAGTTTACTTCTAAAATTAAACAGGTTAGCGCAGGCAGCTAAAGAATTTGTAAATGGGGAAATACAGGTGTCCACAGTTCCCGATCAGTTGTATAAAAATCTGTTGTATGGACTCCACGATTTATTTTGATGGCATGGAATCAATTGAAAATGTTTAAATTCCTGTATCAACTTAATGAGAACATAATAAATTTTATGGATTTGGATTGTTCAATCATCCTACATTACATTTTTATACATTTTAATAAAATATTAAAAAGATTTAAAATATCACACATGGAAATAGATGGTTTACATTCACAATGTCAGTTTGATAATCAGTTTTTAGTTTATTTAAAATGCCAGGTAAACCTGTGTTTGATAGCAGTTGGTATTTTCCATATGAATTACAGATTTTTGTTTAATTACAACTACAGGTATTAGAGTCACAAAGTGATGACAATTCTACAACAAAAGAATGTATAGATAGACTAAAGCAACAAGCGGAAGACCTCAGGAAAATGTCTGTATGGCTTGCTGGCAGGGCAGAAGGACTAGGGGCTGTGAAGGAGGTGAGTAATATGCGACCAGCCATATCGAAAGGTACCTAAAGGACCCTGTCAACCCTTCGTTTTTAGAAATGGTGTTTGCTTTTCACTCAGCAATGGATAATTAAACCCTAATTAAAGTATATATTTCTAGATGCAGATTTGAACACATACTGAACATGATGGTGAGGTCATGTTTTGACAAAAATGGTGGCAGCAATAGGATTTTCCACATTTTTGGACCAATTTTTGACAATAATCTTTTTTAAAAAGTAAGAAATCAAACAAATTTGAAAAATGCGTTCCTAGATTTTGCTTTCTAGATTCAAAAAGTAAAATGGTTCAAAATTTTACCAATGCAAAATTTGGTTAGCTTTCCTGTAAAATTTCTGGCCCGAAAACATGTTTTGTTTTTTTTTTGGACCTTAAGGCCAAATTACACATTTTGGTCCAAAAATGATCTCATCATCATGTTCATTGTTCAGCATGGAAATCCACTTCTAGAAATATATACTTTTATTTGGATTCAATTATTCGTTGCTGAGTTACAGAGCAAAAACTATTTCCGATAACGAAGGGTTGACTGGGCCCTTAAGGGTCCCAAAATCAAAATTGATTTTTTTGGTCTCCTATATATCTGAAAGATTATATTTTAAGCTATAAAATGTCACCTTGATTTTGTTTATTGGATGTTCGATTGCAAAGTTACATCCAAATTGCAAAGTTACATCCAAAGTAGTTTATGGACTAAGGTAATTTTCACAAAGTTGTGATAAATGATCGAGTCACATTTACATACTTTAAACTGGATGTGAATACGTGACACACCACATTGAAAAGAACATCTTTGGCTTAAAAGTCAAAATTGAGTTCTGTACCGTAGAGCAGCTTGTTTATTCCTCTTTACGTACCACCATGATTGAAATTCATGATGTTCAGTGAACTCTGAACAACATTATTGGATTATTTAGATTACATGTACCACTTCAAAACCCCACAGCAGCTTATGTTTTTGATGTCAGACTTCAGCCAAGAATAGAAGACAAGATTTACAGATTATATTCTTGAAGAGATTCATCAGGACTGCTATTGAAACACAATGTCATGATTTTCATCATATCTAGTTCAAAGTACACCACTTACTTGCAGATTTTTTGTCAGCTGACAGCTGACAATATCTTCACTGATCATAAAGTGATGATCTTCTGTGCTTCTCTGTGCTAAGCTCTTATTGACTGTTGCTTAGTAACTAGTCAGTAGATCGTCAAAAGCATGACTTGATTTGTATTGTCCCTCGTCCCTGTTTTTGGTGTCGTCCTTTTCCTGGTCGCAATGACCTCTTTTATCTCTCTGCCTATGATTGCCATATTGTCCCAGTCAATTACGGGGGTTGTGATCTACAGCATGATCTGTGATAGCTGACTTGTGTATCACAGATTGTGAGTCTTTCCTGCTTGATCTAATTTGGATTCCTGAAGAGAATTAATTAACATCCTTTTGATGTTCCTCGATATGTTTTTTAGCTTACGACCTGTCTCACCAATATATGAAAGAGGACAGTTTCTACAAGGAATCAAATATATAACATCTGTGGTATTTAAAGAATAGAAAGATTACAAGTTACTTGTTCCGTCTCTTGGTATCGGTAACAATTTTCTTTACTAGGTTGACATGGTCAACGGGAACAACAATGACAATCTTTGTCTCCAAAAGCGCTATACCTTTTCCAACTTATCTTGAATTCTCAAATTAAACTGTAGCTTGTTCCCTTTAAATCTGAAAGGAAAACCTTGAGACAACTTTAACTACTGCAATTCGGATGATGCAGCCTCTTATTTCTTTTCTGAGTCGACGTTGAATTATAGGATCGAAGTACGATCCAAAAGCATCCTTTATAGCAATACCTACAAATTCACAAGTAAAAGGGTTTTCAACCATCCTGAAAAAATCGGGTCTTGTACCCGGGAATCATCAACACCTAGAGCTTCTTGATTTACACAACACTTTGGTAATAGTAATAGTAAATACACGGTGTGAATACATGAGTGAAACTTGACGTCCGTCTCCCAGCGTGCCAAACAAGGTTAGTGACTTCATTCACCAATTCACACTTCGATGTACACCCTCACCATCACTCTGAAAAGACATTCTTATGCAAATATGTAGCTCTGCTACCGATTGAAAATCTATTTGTCAAAAGTGTTTCTTACTTGGATTTATGGGGGTCAGACTGACTGTTCACTTATCTTTTGTGAGGTGTTTACATACCATACCAGTAAAAACTGCGAAGCTCATCTCCTTCTACCTCATGCCACAAACGCTTTGAACACCCTTGTAACTCAGCTTTATACATGTACGCATCATCAAGATGATAGCAAGTACCCATTCTTGAAATAATTTTTCTCCTAAAGCCAGCAAGTCTCTATAATCCAAGATAATTTATGCTGTTATTTTTATCCATGCAGGAAGGAAGACTAAGCGACGCAGCTGAAATTATGGTGTGCCATGTTGAAAATCTGAGGAGACTATTTGAGAGAGAGCACGCTGAACTTGAAGAAGCAAGGTTGGTCTAAAAGTCTGGCTGATATATGAATTGAAAACATGTAAGAACATTTCTAAATTGAGTAGTAAAGGGATTGCACATCATCTGGATTCTGAAATTTTACTTTTTCTTACACATGACAATGTTTTGGTGTTACGTGATCAACATGCCCATACAAACTTACCACTGTGATCGTTTTCTCAAAAAATGTTGACATTAGAGACAAAATTGTCCATCTCTGATTTTATGGTTACCAATAACCATAAATTCCAGTTAGCAGCTAAATGACACTGTTACTTTGATTTAGCTTTATACCAGATCAAATTCAATCCAATATAATTGAAGATTAGCTTTATGTGAGGTAGAGGTAAAAAACTCAAAATTAAAGAGGAACATGTCTCATAATTTTCCAAGAGTAATATTTTATTAAGAAGGATCCAAGGAGTTTAAAAGTTTGGGAAAGGACACACTCTAATACTGTGGTGAGTAAAACAGGGTTGAATTAATTTGTTTTTAAAAGAATTATGTTGATTTCTGACTCTTAAATGTATTGACACTATGCAGTAGTACAAATTAACAATTCTGTAGACTTAGAAATGTGTATTTAAGGTTTAATTGACAAGTTAGGCCAATAAAAAAAAAAGAACTCTGTCTCAGCTTACTTAAGGTCAAAACCCTAAGCGCTATGCGTTTTTTTTTTTTTTTTTTTAATACAAAAGGGCTACACAGATGCGGAAATACCTCCTAAATTTTTATGCCTCCGCCAGAGGCATTATATAATGTTTTCTGGTTGTCCGTCCGTCCGGGCTCATTTCTCGGAACTGGTGTGGCGTATAGCGATGCAAGTCGGTGGAGTGGTGGTCAGGGTGGCTAGTAACTTTCTCTGAAAGTTTTGGCGCATAATATGCAAATTTAGTCGTTTTTTAAGCTGAAAATATTCAATTTTTTTGTCCGTCCGGGCTCGTTTCTCAGAACTGGTGAGGCGTAGAGCGATGCAAGTTGGTGGACTGGTGGTAAGGGTGGCTAGTAATTTTCTCTGAAAGTTTTGGCACAAAATATGCAAATTTAGTCGGTTTTTAAGCAGAAAATATGTGATTTTTTTGTGATTTTAGGGGACTTAGAAATTTTCCGAAAGGGGTATTTGCTAAAACGCCACCCCTTCAAAATTTTACCCCCACCTTATTTTGATTGGTGCATCACATATGCGAAAATTAACGAATACAATGTGTTTTAAGATGGCACTCTTACATGTAATCCTATAGAATCTCATAGATAAACTTGGCCATATCTCGTAAACGAAGGAGAATTTTATTTTACGCGTATCTCTGAAACCGCATCCCCTACGTTAATGATATTTGGTGACTAGGTAGACCTGAAGCCAAACTCGATCCAGCAACAATTTCGGAGCAAAATATGCTAATTAAGTACCTAATTTGCATAATTTATGCATAAAATGGTTTAAATGGCATATTTTACAAACCGTCCACCTTACATTCATGAAATTTGGTGGGTAGGTGGGGATAGAGCTGCGCTTGTGCCAGCTGCAATTTGAGCGCAAAATATGCTAATTAAGTACCTAATTTGCATAATTTATGCATAAAATGTAGCATAATTTATGCGTAAAATGCTTTAAATGGGATATTTTACAAACCGTGCACCCTACATTCATGAAATTTAATGGGTAGGTGCGGATAGAGCTGCGCTTATGCCAGCTGCAATTTGAGCGCAAAATATGCTAATTAAGTATCTAATTTGCATAATTTATGCATAAAATGTTGCTTATTTTTCAACTTTGTCCGATTTCAAAGGTTAAGGTGTCAAATTGTTCGTCATGGACCAGCGATCAAAAGTGTCAATGGTGACCCCATCGTCCGACCTTTCCCTAGGGGTCAAAGGTCAAAAGAAAGGTCAAATATTCAACTTTGTCCAATTTCAAAGGTTAAGGTTTCAAAATGTTCGTCTTTGACCAGCGATCAGAAGTGTCAATGGTGACCCCATCGTCCGACCTTTCCCTGGGGGTCAAAGGTCAAAAGAAAGGTCAAATTTTCAACTTTGTCCGATTTCAAAGGTTAAGGTCTCAAAATGTTTGTCTTGGACCAGCGATCAAAAGTGTCAATGGAAACCCCATTGTCCGACCTTAAACTGGGGGTCAAAGGTCAAAAGAAAGGTCAGATTTTCAACTTTGTCCGATTTCAAAGGTTTGGGTCAAAGGTCAAAAGAAAGGTCAAATTCTCAACTTAGTCCGATTACGAAGGTGGAAGGCGGAGGCATCGTGATCGACACTCTGTGTCGAGAACCGCGCGGCCCGAGAACCGCGTATTCTAGTTTTTTATTGCATTTTTCGGCCACTATTTTTTTTTTTGTAAGAAAAAAATAAAAAAGCAAAAATTCTCCTGAAAACCTAAAAAAAAACCAAAAAAAATCGGTAAAATTCGGTAATGCGCGCGGGAAGCTGAGAAAGAGTTCTTTTTTTTTTGGCCTTACTAGTTTTAGTTGATTCCCAAGGAAAAATTTAAACTTGAATTCTGGCTGACATGTTGCCTTGTTTTGGTTCTAACTAGAGCAATGTCCTAAAATACATTTTTTAGTTTGATTGTCCTGCACGTATCATTCTTTTCCCAAAATCCAGTAGAGATGTTTAGAAATGTTATCATTTTCAGTCGCAGATCTAGGATCTGAATTTTGTGGGGGCGGAGAGTGCGTCTGCCCCTTCCGCGCACCCCATGGATCCGTGGCTGATTTTCATTTCAATATTACATTTTCTTAAATCACCCGCTGCCTATGCTTTGTTTATTCAGTAACTTGGTGTTGCAAAAGATGCGATCAAGATGTAAACAAAATGCATTGAAATGAAAATAACCATAAGATGCAATTTCTGTATTCTTTCTTCAGGAGACTCTTACAAGAAAACAGAGCTTTCTTAAGAAGTCCAGGTACTTTGACTTCTCTTGATGGTAAGTGATTTCCATTTTTAAATTACTAGCTCTCATTGGTTTCCATGTTACATTTGTGAACTTGCTGATTGTAATTGTTACAGTTTTACAGTGGTGATAAATGTAGCAATAACACAATGTTGACTTTGTAATGAAAACATCCTATGCCAATTACAATATACTGACTAAATTACCTCATCGCAGCGCTCAGTCTTACAACAAATTTTTAAGTCGCTAAAAAGCAAGTTAGTCGCATTAATAAGCCGTAACACGACTAACGATGACTTTCCGTAAGTGTGAACACCTGTCGTCGTTAGTCGAGTTGAATTCATATTTCCACAGCGCATTGACCTGTAATTTCTGCAAATTACAAGTCGAGTTCATTTCAATTCGACTTCAACATCATAGTGTGTATGAGCCGTCGTAAGTCGAGTAACTTTCCGCTAATCCGAGTGAAATTAACTCGATGTCGACTTAAGACAACATTTTGTGTGTCTGAATGGGGTAATAGTCTTGACTTGTACTTCTCTTGAAGGTGTAGCTAATATTTATGTGTATAAATTAGTGATAGTGTTTTCTTTGTAGCATAGGGAATTTGATACAATTATGCATATCGTCACTCAGAATTTTTTATTTACAAACAAGAAATATCCGCTTGCAAAGATTTTAAGAGAACCACAAGTTAAGGTTCATTTGAAATTTTCCTAGCCACCTGACAGTGCATTGCAAACATTCGTGTTAATGTATGTGATACACCCTGGATTTAAGGATTAAAGGTGAATATAACAAAATACTGTCAAAAATTTAGTAAAAGTGGGAATTATACATGATATAGAAGTCAATATTTTTCTTATGGCTATAATTGTGTTATTTGTTTCCAAATTGTGTATGTATACATATTGCATTAATGTAAGGCCAAAAAAAATTGTTATGTTGCCCTCAGCGACCGACCCTATTAGAAAAAAAAATTAAATATTAGGGTCGGGAAAGCACCCGATTTTGCTCAGATTGGGTGTTTTTTGAGAAAATATTTTGAAAATAGTGGAAAATGCACCCAAATTTGATACTTGAGATGCTTTTTAAAAAGAATAATTAAAAAAAAAAATTCCGACCGACCGACTCAGTTTTTCAGAAATCCCACTTGAGGGCAACACAACAATTTATTTTTTTTGGCCTAATCCCTCATTTGTCATTGGAAAAAAACACAAACTTGTAAATGACCCTAAGAAGATTGTGTGCATTTACAGTAAATATGTGCCTTTCCAGTTCCAAACAGCTGTAAAATTGGCAAACTTTGTTTTGAGCTACAGATGAAAATACATGCAAAGGTCATACATTCTTTTGCAGATTCACAATATGTGACCCGTCATATCGTAAGGTACCTAAAAATGAAAATTGATTTATTTTTTTTTGGTCTCATCTGAAAGATTATAGTTTGAAGCTTTAAAATGACACCTTGCTTTTGGTTATTGGATATTTGATTGCAAAGTTACATCCAAATTGGTAAAATGCATCTGGCTGATTCAGAACACTATAGTTCTGAGAAAATCGAGTTTAAAGTTTCTCTACTGGAAAACTTGAATGGAGAAAGGATTTTTATCTCGGTTTTTATAACATTTGTCGTATGTTTTGGATGTTTGAACCTAATTAATATAATAGAATACACTTCAAAGGTAACGTTTCTGATGAAATAAGAAATTCAACCGTGGTCGTGATTTTTGACTATGCTCAGCTTCAATGGCCCTTATCTCGTAATTTACTATGCCGACCTTAAGGTACCTTTCAATATGAAGGGACTCATTCATGCATTCTTCAAAGCACCTGCAAAGATTATTTCAGAAAACTGAACTGAAGTATGAAAAAATTTATATCTTAAAAGGACCATTAAATCAACAGAAAATCATATAACTTACTGGTTTTAGAATGTCTTTTATACCATGACAAATTTTCACAGGCCACAACTTGACTTCTGGATGTGGGGTTAAGTTCATCAAGGTGTCATTTCAATCCTTGTAACATGGACTTTGCAGATATGTAAAAATGACTAGGGGCCAAATTTATGGCTGGTTTAAGCTGGATGGTCACATACGGTATATGTGTAGCATTTCATGTACTCTTATTATTTGTTTTCCATTCCATATGTTTGTTGTCTGTTTCCTGGTTATGTTGGTTGTGGTTGGTGTCGGGGATGTTAACTTGGTGAGTGGAAAAGTGCACATGCATGCTTCTAATAGATATATTCATCCACAGAAAAATTCTACACCATTTGGTTATATTTGTATGGGATGTCATGTAGGGATGAAGCATTCTTGTCTTGTCATCTGCAGCCATGTTGTTACCATTTTGTTTATCATGATATCAACTTAATCTGTAGCAGACTACTTCATTAAAAACAGAGGTTTAAGTTTACCAAAGTTTGCAAAATTCGTAATTGATAAAAGATGTACATGTACAGGGTGTCCCAATAAAAATGCATCACTTTTACTTTTAATCATATCTCAGAAACCAATAAAAAAAACCTGAAAACTTGTTTCATAATAACAATTAGTATAATTTAGTCTATCATCGGTGAAATTTTGAGCAAAATCCGTCGAGCCGTTCTCGAGAAAACGAGAATTTTGTAAGAGGTCTCAATTTTACTCCATTCCAAAGGGGTTTACAACAGTAACTCATATCTTATCATGTTAATAAAACACATATTTGATTACTATTGATCAATTTATTTTAAACTTACAAAATAGACACTAAGAGATCACAAAATATGACACAGACACTAAAACATGATTTTGATATCTTTTTGAGCACTGAAAGTGGCACCGTAATTCAATTTGTAGGTTTTGCTGCTTTGCAGCGTTAACTAAAAAGGAATAAAAAAACGAGTTCACAAGGTTTCTCAAGAAAACTTAACCAAAGCACAGATTTCCTTATAAAATGTTGAGCTTTTTTCATGAACAAAAAAAAATCTTTATGACTGTCACTTGGCACTGAACAGAGAATACGAGTTAAAATATAACATTGTCAACATATTCGAATCAAAATAACAAAGCAGTTATTCACTTCCCCGTGAAAAGTTGAATGTCTGTAAGTCCATGATAGCTCACATTGAATAATTTTAGTACAGTTTTAAGTTAATTTCAAGCAACCCTGCCTTTCACGTGCCCACAGTCAGTTTCCATGCACCTGTGTGTTCTTATCATCATGATCCTGGTTCAATGTTACGTTCTAAAATCCTAGACAATGGTGAAAGTCGAGTGTGTTCAGACAAGCTTGCAAGTTTTGATCAGGTTTATTGAAATTCTACATTTTCTGTTGTTGTTTCTATTGTTGTAGTTGTTGTTGTGGTTGTTGTTTTGTAGTTGCTTTCCTGTGAGAGTGTTTATCCATGAATAAAATGAGTTTTCCATTTAGAGTAGGCCTATTACTGTTGTGACATGGTCATGACAGATCGATGATAGTTTCAAATATGTGTTACTGTTGTAAACTCCATTGAAATGGGGTAAAATTGAGTCTTCTTATAAAATTCTGGTTTTCACAAGAACGGCTCGACGGATTTTGCTGAAAATTTCACAGATGAAAGACTAAACTATACTAATTATTATTATGAAACGAGTGTTAAGTTTAATTTATTGGTTTCTGAGATATGATCAAAAATAAAAGTGATGCATTTTTATTGGGACACCCTGTATACTTAAGTTCAGTTTTCTTGCATCAAAAAAGAGACCTATCAATCAAAGTATGCCTATTGATTTGTATGTGCAAAAGCAAATATTTTTTGCTTTACTTGTATAACACTAAAAGATGGCTCAGTGTAAAAAGTAAAAGCAAAATCCAAAACCAGTGTATAATTAGTAAAAGTTGGCATTCACTAAATGTCGCATATTACTGAAATATGCAAATTAAATCATATTATTAATGGGGTGGTAATTTCTTAATGCAACCTAACAAAAGGGAGAGATTTATCTTAGGTATAAAGTATAATGTGGTAAATTATACACTAAAACCGTGTGAAATCACTTTGTTTTCTGAGGAAATTTCGCTTTTATATTATGGAATTGTATCCAGGTTGAAAATAGAACGATAACAGGCAGATGATAATATAAGTGTGTAGTATGTTAAGTTGATATTGACGAGCTATCAAAATGTGTAAATGATAATTGATACAGGTATTAAGAAAAATAAACATAAACATAGACTCAAATCAGAGAGATTGTTTTTAGTACTGTGCTGATGCGTGTATAGTCACACCCTTTTTTACCTCAGATTTTATTCAAATTAGGGGTGGGACTTAAATCGGGGAACTTACATAAATTTATAAATCGACATTTAATGTGGTAATATTAATTTTGTTGCTTCGATTTTGCGTTGCCATTTTGACAGGTAAAAATCACGATTGCGCATGTCTGCAAAGTATGATAGCGCATGGTCTGTTTTAATTTTACCTTAATATAACCGTAAACATCGCCATCTGTTGACGAAGACAATCAACTTGAACAGATCAAAACAAAACATAGATTCATCGGCGATCTTCCAGCAAGTGACATTGCATTTTCAATAAAATGTCACCAGTTTCAACGATAATGGAGGTTAGTTTGTGATTATTTTTGGAAGTAGATTTTGATATTTGATAATATTTAAGGTCATTTGGCAACTTATGGCTGTCATTGAAATGATTATTGGAATATTTTGGTAATGATAATTTGGCGACTCCTAAAAAATACCAATGGGACTTAACACGCGTGTTCGTTAATTTCATGAAAATTTTCGTAAATTTAGGGGGGGACTTAATCGAGTATGGGATTATACCCGCGTCAGTACGGTATGTTGAATGAAATAAGTCATCTTGACATTGGTGTATAATGAACCCTTTACATGTGCGCTCTTCCAGGAAAATGAGGTAAATGCACCATGGAGAGAGAGACTAAGAAAAACTTGGAATTAATAGCAACATCAAATGATGGTCACTAAAATAATGCAAGGCTTGTAGAATGTGATCAATCCATTATATGAACTCACTGAACAGAAAGTAGGTCTAATTGAAAGACCTTGACAGTTTCTCTCTAGTTAATCAATTTTCTTCAGTGTAGTTTTGGAGGATATGAAGAATTTGTTTCTTTGATGAACTTAATAATAGCTCTCTTACAGAGTATTTACTCTGATTGGTCAAATATTCTTTGCAATGGTAAAGGTGATTAAGAATTTGAAAATCACATTATGACAGTTTCTCTTTCGTATATATCACGGTGTTAACTTTCTTCAAGTGAGATAGTGGCGCACACCACTAAATAGTTTTCGTTTCCACTTCAAGTTTGTGCTTTTGCTTTTGTCGTTTTACACTAAGCCAAAAAGATTGATGTAACTTCTAAATACTGCAACCACGCGTCATATGCTGCACCCAAGGACTGAGAGAGTGTTCTCAATTTAAAATTACAACCGCGACTGATTTTCCGTTTTACGAAAAAAGGGGTCCATCCTTCATGTGAGACGTCATGAACTTAGTATAGTATGAAATCTTTTGTTAACACATGTATTGATTATTTAGTGATAAGTCTTTTGAAGCAGTCTAGCTCATGAATATTTACACGAAGGAAACACCAAAAAAGGTAACCGTGCAATGTATCGATTTTTTTGCACGGCACTATTGAACAGTTTGTGAAGTTTACTATTAAATGACCAATGGCACATGGCCCAAGATGCACCAATCAAGTGACACTGATTTAGCTGTTATATAATATGCATTATTACACGTTTGAACTAAGCTATTGTTTTGTACTGCTTTAATATGAATAAAGTATGATCTTGAATAAGAAAACGGATTAGTAGAGGAGATCTCAACTACCAGCATGTAGGTATAAAGAAGTGCATTGAGAAATTTTGGGCTCTCAAGTGAAATTTAAATATGTGGTTTCTTTTCAATAAAATTGTATGATTTTGTTGTTGTTGTTGTTGTTGTTGTTCTAGGTGATCAAGACTCACGTATTTACAATAGACGTTCTCTTTCAATAACACCAGGGTCAAAGGTTAGTATATATGATACAATCATCATTATTGACTTTTTGTTTGCTTGATTAATTGCATGAAATTTTGTAACATATTTGATTGTGCATCTTGAAGTTTTGATTTTGTCTTTTCAATAAATCTTATCCTATAACTATGTTCACATAAATAAATAAATAAATAAATAAATAAATAAATAAATAAATAAATAAATAAATATATGAAAGGCTTGTTGCTGACCTCAAAATCAAATCAGACACTTGTGAAATATGGTTGAGCTAAACACAGGGTCATTGACAATTATATGTGTCAAAGCGGCATCATGGCTCTGCATCATCTGACAAGTATTCCAGCTTAATCACAAAAAAATTACAATTTGGACCAGGAACCTTAACATTTTAGAGGAAAGTTACTGAGGTAATTAACGTCATGATGATCAAATATTAAAGTATATGTAGACAATTTGATGAATACAAGCTTTTACTGGAGTTGGACTCAAAGTTTCTAAAAGATTATCCCTAATCTAGCTGGGTTGATAAAAATTGCAAAATACAGGAATGTTGAAGAACCAATCTAAACTTCATTTTACATTTCGGACTGCTTCAAATCTCAACCGGCGGTTGACCGCCCTGAACTGGCCGTTCTGGGCACGTTTGTTATTGTTCAGAATAATAGCAACCGGCGAGAACCGTGGTGGCAGTTTCGTTGACCGCTGGTTGAGTTTTGAAGTGACCCCTTATTAATTCGCATTTAGATTATATATATGTGTACCGCCGCGGCAAAAGGGTCCAGTTGTCGACCCCTACATGTTGCTCCTTGTAGCATATCTGATACATACAAATACCATACATTAGATATGCTACAAGGAGCAACATGTACGAGCCGACAACTGGACCCTTTTGCCGCGGCGGTACACATATGCTTACTTAAAATATTTAGAATTCAGACCGTACGTATCAAGTTAACATCGTTCCGTCTCGTTGTCAATTATAGTGTTACATGCCACTATTTTTCTTTGAATACTGTTTGCATCATTTGAAGTTATCTTATTAATTGTTCATAATATTTTACTACATATAGGCATATCCAGGCAATCTCTCGTCTGTTGCAGTGAGTTTGTTTATTTATTCACATCATACATAATTTTTTGTCACAAAATTACACATTCACTTTCAAGGGTTTCAAATTAGTGTGAATGCAACCAAGGATATGTCTCTTATACTTTTAGCAACATTTATCATTGTCCAACATGATAAATGTCACTATTAATATTTTCCTAGAGTTGCTAGAATAGCCCATTTTCCTACTATTTCACTAAACAGAAACTCTGTTAGCTTTTTTGAAGTCATCATTTTAAAGAAACCATTTATTTCTTAGGAATAGTGGCCACTGACAAGTTGGTCTAACAGCATCTCAGTACAGCCTGCCTGTTGTAAGGGTGTCAGCTGACTGAAGATGAGAGCAGTTTGACCAAGACTCGTTGGGTGGGAGTAGAACTGTCTCAAATGTACTTACAAGCATCACCCTATCTCTTCCAAGTTGTCAGTTGTCACTATACCTAAGAACATACATGTTTTTATCCATACTTTTTGTAAAATAATTGCATTCATTATAGGTATGTATAATAGATTTGTAGATATAAAGGGGAGATGCCAGACTATGTATAGCTAGTCTTTCTGTCACCAGCCGTGGGACTCAAATTTGGGATATTCTGAGTCCACATAGGTACTGACTGATTATCGACGCGCAGTCTTTACACACGCTATGCACAAGGAATAGCATGTGAAAAAGACTGCGCGTCGATGGGCATCGATTGATGGATATCGTCAGACTCTAAATAAACCATAAGACTTTCCATGAATTTTACCCTGAAATGGATGTAAAACTTTTGTGTTTTCAATATTTGAGCACTATCAATGGCAAAAAAGATTAAAGCCCCACATGATCCTTATGCAACAATAAAAATGGAGCCAAACCTGGTATCTCCCCTCTAATTCTATGAATATATGTGAGCCATCATATCGTAAGGTACCTTAATACCGGCATAGTAAATTACGAGATACGAGCCATTGAAGCTGAGCATAGTCAAAAATCACATCCAAGGTCGAA
>JXSR01S063074.1:2889-20558 GCA_000969725.1 Ophiothrix spiculata
TAATAATAATAATAATAATAATAATAATAATAATAAAGCGTTCTTATAACGCGCAAAAATCATCCTGAAGGATCTCGAAGCGCGTGAAAACAGGGACAATGAACAAAGACAAACACGACGAAAAATTAAGAAACGAGAAATAACTGACGGAAGAGATGGGTTTTTAACTAGGATTTGAATTGACTGAGAGAGGATATGTTACGGATGTTGTTTGGGAGTGAATTCCAAACTGGGGGACATTGAAACCTAAATGACCGCTCACCGGCAGATTTAAGATCTGAGTTTGGTATCTTGAGAATCCTTTGAGAGCCGGAACGTAAAGTACGGGGTAGATTATAGATGTGTAAAACAGATGAAAGGTAGGCTGGAAGGGGCTTATGAAGTGATGGAAAGCTAGGACACATAATTGGAACTTAATGCGAAAATCAATAGGCAGCCAATGAAGTTCTTTGAGAATGGGAGTAACATGGTCATATTTTCTCTTTTTGGCGATGAGACGCGCGGCGCTATTTTGAATGCGTTGAGGCCGGTTGATTTGATCAGAGGTGATACCAGATAAGGCAGAATTACAAAAATTACCATTATGGATTTCAAACATTTTGACCACCTAAATTTGGGAGAATTTATTGGATTTTCCATTGTTTTCCCCAAGCTATTTTCCATGGATTATTTCAAATACTTAGTGCTTTTACTGCTGATTTTAAGTCGAATTTATTCTTTGTGTGTGGGTGTGTGTATGTGTGCGTAAAATAGTAATTTAGCAGATTTTGGGTAATCTGTAGAGGAATATTCCTAGTGTGACCTGCAAAGACATTTTTCATGATAACTTTGAACATGTTTTGATGCTGATTTAAAGGTGATTTATTCGCCTTTTATGCAGAAAACATATTTTGGTGGCCATTTTGGATCTCCGTTTATGAATTTGAAGCATGTTAACTACCAAAATTGTGCGAAGTGTTTCTATTGTGACCCTCAAAGATATTTTTCCATTGACAATTCCAAACATTTTATGTTTTTTATGCTGAACAAAAAAAAATGTTTGATTTTTATGCATAAACAACATATTTTTGCGGCCATTTTTGAACTCTGTACGGGTGCCTTTATGAATTTGAAACATGTTAACCCCCCAAATTGTAGAGGAATGTTTCCATTGTGACCTTCAAAGCATTTTTGCCATTGATTATTTTGAATATTTAATGTTTTTAATGCTGATTAATGTACATTTTTATTTGATTTTTATGATAAACATATTTTTGGGGCCATTTTGGAACTCTGTACAGGCGTCATTATGGGTATGAAATAAGTTAAACACCTAAACTAGAAAAGAATGTTTCCATTGCATCTCTGAAAGCCATTTTCAATTAATCATTTCAAACATTTAGCGTTATAAATACTGATTTAAGGCAAATTTAGTTGATTTTTTTGTACATAAAAAACTGTTTTGGCAGCCATTTTGGACATCTGTATGGGTGCCATTTTGAATTTGAAGCATGTTAAGAACCTAATTTGTGGAGTCGTGTTTCAATTGTGACACTCAAAGGCATGTTTCATAAATTGGGGGGGGGGGCATTATTGGTTTTAATGCTGATTAAAAGTTGACTTATTTGATTTTTATGCATTGAAACGTATTTTGGCGGCCATTTTGGATCTCTGTACGGACACTTTTATTGATTTGAAACATGTTAACCACCCAAATTATGAAGGAATGTTTCCAAGAAGACCCTCAAAACTATTTTCCACGGATAACATCAAACATGTGTTTTTAATGCTGGTTTTAATTCGATTTATTTAATTTTTATGCATAATAACATATTTTGGCGGCCATTTTGAAATTCATCATGGGCGCCATTTTGAATTTAAAACATATTAAAGACAAAACTAGGGGACAAATGTAATGTTTTTGTAACCTTTAATGATATTTTCTGTTAAACATTTATGATATTCGACATTTTTGAAGCTGATTTGATCAATTTAACTAAAATAACCTTTTTAAACAGCTATTTTGATGCCATTTTGGTGGCCATTTTAAGAATGAAACATGCATATGCACTACTTTTGAACACATATAATTCATATAATACCTGATGCCATTTTCACTTAACTCATTTGAACAAAAAATGTTTTACAAGTGACTCTATGCAGGTAATTGCATTGAAAAAGTACCAAAATATGGTATTTTTAGCTAAAAAGGTCAATGACTTCTAAAGGTCACTAGAGGTCAAATATTTTTGGGTCTGGGTCTAAAAATGATATGTACTAGCTGTATGCAAACTGTATGCAAAGTTTCATGCTTTTATCAAAAAGTGCACAATAGGTCATGCATGGGGGTCTTAACAGGTGTACTAAATAACTTTTTAACATGTTGGTAATTAGTTTTGGAAATTCTTTTCTGCTTAGCGGGCATATTTGTATTCTGTAATATGATTTATTGGATCAACTGCATTCTCTGTTTTTGATCGAAGGACAAGTTTCTGGTACCAAACCTTAAATATGCTTATTTTTTTAAGTGTTTTCTTAAATATGTTAGAAAAGCAGGACAGAATTTGATTCTAAATATTTTAGTATGTTTAAAAGATAATGTCATCACTGACACAAATAATACCAACTTTGATTAAAATCAATGACAGTGTCATCTTATTTTTGAAAATGATAAGATTCACAAAAAATGTGTTGCAATAACGAAAAAAAATACCTTCACTAGACGTCGTGACCATTGTTTTTGTTGAATCTCCATTCCGACTTACATCATCAATGTCTAATATCACGTTAATTGCATGGACATTTATCGTGTACGTTGTACATAGAGTCAAATCAACTAAGGTTACATTAGTATCGTATGTAGTTATGTTCCGATTATCCGATCCAGATGATTGTGATATGGAGCTGTGTTTGACCATGTGGACTTCATAGGAGAGGATGGCGCAGTCAAAACCGTCTGGGGGATCCCATGACAAATGTATTGCTGGAGTTTCTGAACTACTTATAGCATTAGAGACATTTAAATTGGTAACTTCCCCAAAAGCTGAAAGGTAAATGTTCAGTATTATTAGATAGTTAAATTGTTAAACAGATATTAATGGTTTATAACTGAAATCGTAACCTTTTTCTAATAGCCTAGTGTCAATCTGGCAATATACTTGAGGTTTCATATCATGTTTCAACTTAAGAATATTTACTTAAAAGTAAAAGGTAATTTAGCTGAAATGAAACAACATCTAAACACGCAAGTAAACACTCCTACATAAAACCCCCTAATTTTTCCCCTTTACTGCTCTGTCAATCTCTCTATATTTATTGAGTTCAACAGCACTAGTTCGATGAACATGCTACTCGTGGTGCACTATAACATCATGAACATGGCTTGGATAGCAGTTATATGCCGATGAATATAGATGAAATCGCCCGAACACTAATTACTCTGCAATGTCATTTTGTGTGCATAGAGTATTCCCATTACTTCCCCATTTTATGCGATTACAAAAACGTAAGGCATTGTTCCTAATTCATGACGGAATATTTCCCGACACTCAGAAGGCTTTGACGCAAGAACCATGACGAAATATATTTTGAGTCATGACGCAACAATATTAGGAGAAACGCACAACTACCTCATTTGAAGTAGTCTTTATAATGATAGAGGCCCTGAAGGATTTTTTCTGCATCATTCAATATACTATACTACATCTATCTTTCAATCATGACTCAATAATTTCCTGCATCATGATGCAAGACAATTGCGTCAAGTCCTTGCGTATGACTCAAAAGCTTTCGTCATTAATTTGGAACCGTACATAAGCCGTAGTGATAACTTGAGCAGCAGCTTCAAAAATATATTTATACTTACCTCTCATGCCTTTAGATCCATTATATTGAACGACTGTACTGTTGCCAAGGTAATTACTTGCACGTATACTTATCGTGTACGCAAGATCCGCCATGACACCAGTTACATATGCACGTGTACGTGATTCTTCGTCCATCTCTATCACAACATCAGTTATGTCGCAGTCAGATGGCGAGTCAAATGTTACGTCATATTCAGCCACACAGTCTGCGTTATCAGGCGGGTCCCATGTCACAGTAAGATTTGCTGAATCTACATGGTCAGTCACATTCAGATTAAGAACACTCATAGGAACTGGAATGCAAAACATATTTCTCCACGTGAACTATATACCCATATAGCATTGCATACTTAAAAACGTTTGATCCATCAGTAGGGACGTGTTAATTTGATTTCGTTTTACTTTTTAATATTAAGCCTCCTAAAATATGGTACTAGCGCTGAAAATAAGAAATCTGTAGGAAAATATGTGCAACTGTTGTGGCGCTATTTACATGTATTACTGGGCGGAATATTTCCGCCGATTTATTCAACGCTAGGTAACTTCTCATCCGTCACTTTGATATAAAAGCCATGGCTTCGCCTCTCGCGCTCGTAGTTCCAGACAAGCCTATTTTGTGCACATCACGTAATGGGATTTGCTCAAAATTGTCATCTGGTTTAGTGGCTGGTCGCAGCTTGTAAGTGTATGAATAACAATTGTAATGTATATTAAATGGATGAAAAAGCATAATTGATCATGAGTCATGAATTGGTCATGCACATATGGGGGAGATGTAACATAAAAACTCATTCTTCGTAGTTTAATGTAATTTTATTCAAGAAGTTTAATACCTACTGCAACAAATTTGGTATGGTTATCTGGGTAATTTAATTGTCTTTCAAATGCAAAAATTTCCAAGACAATTGAACAAATATTATGAGATATATATATGGCTCAAAATGTGAGCCAAGTCAACGGGGGAGGCGGTGGAGGAAAAGACGATGGAGGAAAAGCCCATTGACTTGTACACAACATTGTGAAAAAGTACCAATCTTTCGAAAGTCGTCATGCCAAAAGTTGAAATCCTACAAGAATAATTTTTTGCACACTTGTTAATGAGGGACAAACATATCTTGTCATGCCAAAATATTAATGGTAGGTGATGTATTAAAGAAAGTTTGACGAGGATAAACTTTTTCATTTTCAGGGTATTTTCAAAACTAGTTTCAACAATGTTCAAAGGTCAAAATGTTCATGACAAGTTTCATACGTTGTAAAAACGTTGATGAATAACAGTAATGACATGTCGTAAATGCATAATACCTTAATTGCACGAATTAACAGTAACAAATAAACCAAAGTTTATTGGATCAGGTTAATTATTGAGATAATGCATGTTTGATCACCCTGTATGCCCAAACTGCAGCAAAATGGCCATAGTATGCAGAAATTCTAATGTTACTTGTCTCAAGCATTGTCAACTATTGCTAAGACATATGAATAGAAGACATATATAATTTTAACCACCCTGCATATTTCACCGTATGGATATTAAGTGAAAAGTTCTATTTTCTTATTGAGAGCCCTATGTTTTATCGATATAAATCCATTACCAGAGAGTAAAATTAAAAGACTTTTTAAAATTTAAACCCTGTATAGTTTCCACACACCCTGTATAATGCCAGTATAATTGTAAAATTAAAAGACTTTTTAAAATTTAAACCCTGTATAGTTTCCACACACCCTGTATAATTTGGTATCCCTGTAGTATGAGCTTTTAAAAAATGTATACTTTTATGATGTCAAAATGTCCATATTTAATCATGTGTTGAGAAATTTAAATATTCAGATTGGTGATGTTTTTCTCATTTAGTGGTATATTACACTTTTTCTGACCAATTCATGACTTATGATCAATTATATATCCTCAAAATCGTTAGTCTGACTTTTAATTTTACCACATGGACCTTGTACTTATATATATCAACGCCGCATTTGGAAACCTGAATCTCAATTTATGAAAACCTTCAAATCGTGACTCGCGGTACATCAAATTAGTTACTCTTTCGGGAACTGAAAATAGAATAAAACATTTGCGTTTTGAGGACATGGAATAAATTTGACATCAATGTGATTCAATGTCTGACATTACACATTCAGTTTGGATAACCCTCGTCCTATTACATACAATGGGTTGATGCCAATCATGGTCAAGCAAAGTCAAAATTCAATGTAGAGATCAAATTTTGAAAATCTAATCTATGCTTATCCAAATTCATTTAAAGTTATGGCCATACCTTAAGAATCTTCGACCGTACTTGACTAAACAGGAACCATTATTGGGCCCCATGACAGTTCTAAGAGAGGTCCGAAAAGGCCATCCGAATTCAAAGTATAATGGTCAATTCTTGAAATGTCCACAAAGTTGACTTCAGGTCACCCCGATTAATGTAAGGTCATAACCATAATCCTGGAACCTTTGGCCCTAACTTGACCATGTTTGAACATATATGTATATAGCAATCTGCCCTTTGAGTCTTCTAAAATGTGCCCAATCAATCTCAACCAAGGTCAAAGGTCAACTAGTAGTTAAATCTTGAAATTTTCCCAAAAATGATCTAGGTCATCTAATGACAGTTCAAGGTCTAGCCATAACCCAAAAAAGTATGACCCTAACTTGGACAAAATTTACATGACGCTCAGATTCCCCCTATATGATTCACACCCGAAATGCCCGATACCGATTACCCGACTTCTCAGTTCTACTAAAATTTCAATTCAATTCAATTCAAAATGTATTCCAATATCAATTACATGTACAAACAAAATTATGCCCTTCTTAGTTAAGTTTACAACAACGACAACAACAAACCAATTGCAAGAAATACCAGGTGTCCCAAAAAATAGTTACATGTAGAAAAATAACCGTGTGCTAAAACTGTAGCAGTTAGAGAAACGAAACTTTGCACACATTGTATTACAACTCTTGACTAATAACCCGTAAAATTGAAATATCACAGTATTATTACTTTTTGAGTTATTAACAAAAGTAGATACCTATGTCAGAAACGCATTTGTTCAAAATTCAACAAAATCTGAAGCATGTTCATTTGATGTAATTTTAACCATCGTTCAACCCCGTGTAAACTTAAAATTGACATCTCCAAAGTTAGGTTGTTGCATACTATAGTTAGTATAGGGTGGAGTTTTTTCTTTCCATTGGTACCAAAAATCATGAAAATGTGACTAGTTGTTACGTAATTATGACGTCATAAATTACTACAGGTCTAAAAATTATGTCGAAATCTGATTTTGGGCAAAAATGGCAACCGCGATTCAAAATTTTGCTATTTCTGTTATTTCTAAATGTCGATCAGACTTTTGCTACTATAAAGAAAATTGTAAATTAATCATGTCCTGTAAGTTCATGATTATTTTTTTTCCAAAATTTACACAAGTTTGCAGTTTAAACTAAACAGTTTAAGAATTAATGTTACCCAGGAAAGTTTGATTGTGCTTTATCATGTTTATGCCTATTCATCAACTTTCGCGCCAAAACTTGATTGACTGGTTCAAGATAAACAACGCATTCTGGAATGCATGGAATGCAGGTATCCGTAATTTGCATAATAGATATACTAAAAGAGATTTCAATTATTATTCAATTAAAATTGCATCAAATTTGGTTTAACATAAAGTCTGATCATGATCATGACCATTTAGAAACAAAATGCACATTAAAATACCACAAAACGTGTATGCTTATTATTTTGTTGAATTTTGAACAAATGCGTTTCTGACATAGGTATCTATCTTTGTTGATAACTCAAAAACTAATAATGCTGTGATATCAAAATTTTACGGGTATCTAGAAAAGAGTTGTAGAATAATATGTGTAAAGTTTCGTTAGTCTTAGCACAAGGTCATTTTTCTACATGTAACCATTTTTTGGGACACCTGGTACAAACAAAACGATCAAACAACCCACACAAGATATGCCCCAAAGAAAGCTACTCATATTTGCTCAGTGATTCTGATTTCATTCGATTTTTGAAAAGTTTGATATTATTTGAATGTTTGATATTTTTGTCCAAATAGTTTCAAAAAGGTTGGCCCACAATTTCTAATAGCGAAACTGGAAATCTTATAATCTTTGGCATTTCTAGTTGAATATCTGTGTGTTGTATAATGTAAAAATCTTTACAAGCAACTCATACTCAAACGTGTTTGTTTTAAGAGCTTTAAAACCATGCACAAGTTTTTCCACGTGTGTTTACTTTAACTACATGTAACAAGAACCTTCGATTTCAAATTCCAGCTATCTCAGTTCAACCTGTTTTATTTTTTAATCAAGCCTCCTAATAATTTGCTGTATAATGTACGTTTAAATTCGGGTGAAATAACTGAAAAAGTATGCAATTTTTGGTCAAGTCATTTATAAGTAATTACCAAAAAATAATCCAGTCAGTCAAAAAATCAAAACTCATATGGATGGTAGGGACGTACTGTTGGTAGGATCATAGATTATTTATCTAAGTAAATGTATGTTACACTTCATCACTACCTCTATAGTAGTATCCTACATTACCTCAATTCATTCATTCAAAATTTTGCTTCACATGATGCATAAAGCCCTTAACTAAAAAAAAAACCGCTGACATATGCTATGAAAATATTCATTACCATACCACAAGTTATTGTCAACCTCTTGTTTCACTCTGCGACTTTGTCTTTTTAAAGACATTTCTTGTTTAAGTTTCACTTATGTTAAAGCATTTGTTGCGTACTTTGAAATACAGAAATTAAAAAAATAGGATCACCGTTTTGTTTTTCAAGAAAATAACAAAAACGTACATTTTTCAATAAACTGTAATTACTTTGATTGCACATCTGCGTCTGCATAATTTCCCAAGTAAATAGTATGCAACGATGCAGCGCATGATTAATCAAACGCGTTAGAAAAGCGTGCATTCAGTGAGCGATCGTGAAAAGGTTACACATTTTTTTTTTATTTGTACTATTTATGAAAAATCGTTATCCTGCAGTCGTAAGCAACTGCATCTCTGAGAAAACCCCTTTACGGAATTAGTTAAATCCTGTTAAGGCTACAGTCCCTAAAAACGTCTCGCTCGGCTGAATGTCATGTTTACTGCACGTTTTTACATACTCATACCTATAAGAATATCACAATTTTTAGCGTTCATATTTGATAGAGTCTCTAGTTTATACATGGAACTTTACTAGTAATTTCACGTCCATTATCAAGGTCAAACTGATGCCTAAGGACTACTTCGAAAAAATTGAACCTTGTTTGCCGTAACCTCATAATTTCATGATGTTCGAACAATTCGACTGGTTTCAAATTTTGACAGATTGTAGGCTTGATACTTCTTATTGAATAACAAACAATATTTTATAAATATGCCGAGTTGATTTTGAATGATAATGTAACAAATCCGCGTTGTTTAGCCCCAAAATCCGGACGTGAATTGCGACTCTCAGTTCGTCCTGTTTGAGCTGTGATTTGCCTGTTTGAAGTATCTACATTATCTACATTTTGTCTGATATACGCATTTGCATAATTTACTTACAAATTGAGCATTTCAATCAGGCAAAAATTGCAATATTTATGTAAATAAAAGAAAAATACGGCATTCTAATGTTTATGATTTACATTTTAGTTAACGATCTCAACGTTGCCTTGATAGCTCAGCGCTAGATCCCTCGCTTCATAATGCATGACTAACCCCTGTCATAATTAATGGTTCGAGTCCCCGCAAAGGCAGTGGAAACTATTTATCTTTTCATGATTAAAAAATAGTTAGGATTCACATTTTCCTGAGCAGATGTATTCCAGGTAACCTGCCCATTACCCTTAAATCATGACAGACGTTTGTTAAAATCCAAGATGGCTGCCATTTCCATGGCAACAGCAGTAATGATTAACTGTTTAAGAATGTCTTTCAACTTGTGAGCTTTAGATGAATATGATACAGTCGTTTTTCAGCTTAAATTTGATAAACATTAGAAAAAATACTTAAATAGTAGAGAATCCCCTTAAGCAATCAAACAAATTATTTGAATAGAACCTTACCATCAACTGATGTGTTGACAATGAGCTTTGCGACTGGTCCTACTTGACCTGATACATTATTCACCGCCTGGATGGAAATCTCATACCGTGTACAAGGAAACAATTCAGAAGGATCAATTGTTATTTCCGTATCAGTTATCGATGTCTGAAAAGCAGTTGAGTCTGATGAGTCTTGCGAGTTATTTTTAACTACGAGAATTTTATATTCATCAATGCAGCGTATATTTTGAGGAGCATCCCAAGACACGAGTAGACCTGGAAATCGTGAAATGCTCGTTGAGTTTTGGACCGTCACATTGGTAACACTCTCGGGAACTGAGAAAAAAAAAGATAAAACATTACGGTATGCATTTTGGGGAAATCAACTTTCAATTGACGAAAACCACATATTGAACGACAATTGCCATTGTCGTTTTCTTTGCAATCCGAACAGAAAGAAATAAAATCATAACAATAACGTTTGAATAATATATATTACACCATAATAATGATAACACCAATTTTTTTACCAAAAAACATCTTAACTACGGTATCTCACGATGATCTTTCAAACAAACTGCGTGATGTCAAGCAAGCCCGCTTTTTGAATGGTTATATAATGTGATTAAAGTAAAATAAACCACTGAGATATAAGATCACAAAGGTTACAAAATCATGAACAAAATGTTACGCTAACCGTGAATATCTGCTTTGAGTATCTTGCTTCTGCTGTACGTTTGATCACCATTAACCCTCCTCTTCCTAGGGGGGGGGGAGGGGGGTACCCCCCTACCCCCCCCCCCCCCCCCCCACACCTAACGGATGATTACCGATTGCACCAAAACGCAAAATAAAGCGGCTCTGAGCATTTCGGTAATTGTTTTTACACCCTTTGCGGTCATTTTGATGAAAAAAAAACGATGGTACCACCTAAGGTAGAACGTCAAAGTCCGAGGTAGGGGGTGGTCGCCATTTTTAAACATATATGCATGCTATGCTATGGAATTGAAACTTACAGGATATGTTAGAATTGTCAATTCCTTCATTTATTAGCAAAAACCTGACGAAAATCGGGCATTTACAACTTTTATAACGATTTTTTTTTTGAAAAACTTGGCATTTTTGCTAAAAGTCAATTATTTCGGTTCAGAAATACTTTGTGACGTCATAATTACGTAACGCCGTGGCCAATTTGTATGATCTTGGTATCATCGGAAAAAGGAGACCCTATCCTATACTATATTTCCAAACAATATAACTTTGGGTGTCCAAATTCTCAGGAAGACGTGTTAAAAATGCTCAAGAAGATGAGGGTTAAAGTTTATTGGGAATATTTTATTCTCTAGGTATTGTAAGTGAAATATATTCGTTAAATATGCAGAGGGAAATGGACAATAAAATTATTATTTGAAACCCGACGTTGCAAAAGATAATTTTAGATTGAGACAATCATATGTAATACGATCTATAATCCTCCGTGTTTTCTGAATGTGATGTTGTGTTATTAACGGTTAATGCTGATTTTTCTTCGTTGTATACAAATACTTACCATCATCCAGGCATTCTTGAAATTCTTTGCATGTGAGAAAATGATACAGAAAAACGAAATTAATCAGACTGTAATATTGTTAAATAAAATGACTTTTAATATATACATTTATTTGAAGTCTGAATCCTTTATGAATTGAACGTTTCAGATTTCCCTCCTCAGTTATTCTTTGTACTTACAGCCGGTTACACGCCCTCGAGAGAGCAACACCTCTCAATCGATCAACAACGCTACATCAGGCGCTAAATATCGCTGATTGAAGTGTGAATTTAACACATCACACTGATCCCTGATGGTTCCCGGCGGTTTGTGACATCTTATAAGGGTCCATTCCAAGTTCACCACAACCCTATTTTGTAAATTGAGGGGCGTTGAAGGATCATTTTGTGCTTTGCTTCCAAGCATTCTCTTGACGAAGTCAAGCGTGACCATGACATTCAATAACCTGCTTATCACTCTACTACAGATAAACATTCCATGTCCACTCAACTTAAGTGAAGAGGTGACCTTGACCAAGGCAGGGTCAAACCTAAAATCACGTTTTTGACCCATTTTTGTTGTTGCCCTGTTACCAGTGCATGGGAAAATTGATTATATTTGGCGTTCCATTTCACACCCAACAAGATTACCTACCAAATCTGCCCAAAAGCAACACAAGTTTCCATATATTTTCATCATAAATTGACCTTTACATAAAAAAGTAGTAAAAATATGTTATTCCAACTTTATGAGCAACTGTGTACATATTTGTTTTTGCTTATACCAGTGGCGCTACAGGTTGCATGTGTTTAAAGATGAGAACCGATCCAACCGGCTTAATTTTTCATTTTTTTTACATTTTACCATATTTCCAGCTAATTTGAAAACGTGACAAGTAAAAGAAAATGGTTATGCTCATATTTCCATTTGTGTTTTCAATTTCTTCACTTTTTCATTCATCTCGTCCCTTTTTCACCATTTATCTTCCTTTTCCCTTTTCTTTTCTTTTTTCTCGTTCTTTCCTTCCCTATTTTCCCTTTCCTAATCTCCTATTCTTCTCGATGAGTAACGTTGTCCTTTGGAGGAGCTGGAAGGGGGAGTGGGCATTCTGCCTAATTCTGCCTAACAAATTAACCCTCGACGTTCTAAGGGGCTGGATGCTTACCACCCCTAACGGATGATCGCCGATTGGACCAAAACGCAAAACAAAGCGACCCCGGGCATTTAGGTAATTGTTCTTATATCCTTTGCGGTCATTTTAGTGTTTACAAAAATCGGGTGTACTGCCTAGGGTGAGGTTATGATAGGCCGTCAAAGTCCGAGGGTATGGGGGCATGATTGTCACCTATAAACAAATTGAATCGTCATTTTAAAAATATATCTGCATGGTATGAACTTACAGGACATGTTAGAATTGTCATGGTCATTTAAAGGTGTGTATTTAAATCATTGTTATGACCCCAGTCGCTTTCTGATATCAAATTGGAGATTTCAATACCACAAGGAACTAAATATTTTTCTCATAATCCCTGCAAATTGTCACGCACATATTTTTTTTTTTGTTAAAATTGAAGAAATATGTTGAAAATAGTGGTGATTTACTAAACGATTTTGTTTAAAAATAATATCATATGGTTTTATATAGGTCACTCTTACATTTTTGCGTAAACCTCAATTTTGGCTCAAGATATGCACATCCAAACCCAAAATTTTCTATCTGTGAGTGATGACCTTCCATTTAAATATGAAAAATATTATGCTAAATTTCGACGTATGTAATAGAAAATAGCTTAGTAGTGTAGGAGCAAAATGTAACAAAATAAGCTCCCGTGAGTATTTCGTGAAGAATGTAAGTCACATATATAGAAAACCTCAGTAGATCACAAATGATGTTGCCAAAAAAATAGTCGCGAAGGGGTTGTCCTGCTCTCTTTTTCAAAATGGCCCCAAAATGCTAAACAAAACTCAGAAAGTACTTTATTTTTCATTTAAGCTTCAATGAAAATTCACTAGAAGAGACGTAAACGGAAATATCAAGGATATAAGATGTCGCCGTATGCACATCAAGTTCAAAATGACCGCCAAAATAGCATAACTTTGTTTTTAATATTTTTAAAAATCGAACAAAACAGTTTTTGAATGCCTGATATCATAAAAAATCAATTAAAAAGGAACATCGAGGGTTAAAGCTCGATCACTACTGTATGCTACCTTCACCGGGTAAAACCGATAGAGCGCTAATGATTAGGTTTAAAATGACCGTCGTGGTACATTTTTCCCTAATTATAACTACATTAAAACAATAGTAAAGACAGTAAATAATTAAGGGGAAGAGTCTAAAAATGAATTTGAGGGTTCACAGAGTCGCCAATCATTAAAATATATGTGTGTTACATGATTCAAATTCAAAATGGCGTACAGAAGGAGGTATAAAATGACCGTCAAATACTGGTTTTAATTTTTTAAAAATGACAAGCAAGTATTTAAAATAATTGATTTAAAATATTTTTCAGGGTTGTGCCATATTTATCCCAAACAATGTTGACAACATCCGAAACGGCACCCGAAATGAAGTTTACAATCACCGCGAACAAAAATATTTTTCTCTCAAAAATCGATTAAAGTGACATTAAAAAGCATTAAAAACATTAAATATTCAAATTAACCAATTGAAAAAAAATCTAAGGATTTATATCTATAGTAGCCACTTAACGTCTAATTTCTCTACAAAAAAGGCTAGAGCGACTTATCAGACACTATTAACAGATAATAAACATCACATTTTAAAGTGAAAAAGAATGGCTCTAAGTGTTTTTATATCAAGATCTCAACTGATCACACTGATATGTTTTTTACTCCAGATGGCGCCCAAAATGAGGTTTTAAATGGCCATCAAAATATATATGAAATTCTTTAAAATGGATTGGAGCGACGTTAAACGGTATTAACAATTTCAAATCTTTCAAATAATCAATGGAATATTGTTTCAGGGAATACTATAGAGACCTTTGTGAACAAAAATAGTCATTCACAGGTTTAGCCCTTATTCTCCTAAACTACTTTTTGTAACACGCCCCCCCTAATATTTTAGAACGGAACCCCCTATGAACTTGGTTTGGCTATTAATAGGTAGGTATGACCCTCCCCTATCTAACGATACCAAGATCATCAAAATCGGCCAAGGCGTTACGTAATTATGACGTCAAAAAGTACTTTCGGATTGAAAAATCGGACAAAATTGCATTATGGCAAAAATGGCCAACTTAATCAAAATGTTGCTATAAAAGTTCTAAATAACATATTTTCGTCCGGTTTTTTGCTAATTATGAAGGGAAATAATGATTCTAACATGTTTTGTAAGTTTTATCGCGTGCATAATTTTTTTTCAAAATGGCGACTTATAAACTTCCGGGATTTCACCCCCCCCCCCTACACCCCAACTTTGACGGCCTACCCTAACCCCACCTTAGGTGGTACCCCCTAGTTTTTTCATCAAAATGACCGCAAAGGATGTAAAAGAGATGTAAAAAATGCCTGGGACCGGTTGCTTTTGCGTTTTTATGAAGTGAGAAAAAAAAAAAACCTTAGGGGGAACAACCCCCCTTCGGAGAATAAGGGTTAATATTCCGAATGTAACGATTAATGAGACCGAATATGTTTGCAACCATTTTATACCTTATTATGAGAGTTGTTTTGAATATAAGATATGTAACAACATGATTTAAAGAGAAGTACGTCTGCTGTTATTCCCCAAAAGCCAATGTTTTGCCTTGAATGTTTTATTTTGTAAAATGGTATTAAAACGCCCTCATACATAACGATATGTAAACATGGTTCATTTTCGTATACTGTGCACAAAATAGTAATGCTTTCACAAGCAAATGTTATTTTTAATACGGTATTCCCTTTGGTATAACACTTTATAACTATCAAATATAGTAAATTTGGCGGCCATTTTGAAAACAAACTTAAAGCGCCCTCCTACGTGTCAAGAATTTTGGCAACATTGCTTTTTATATTCTTTAGGGCCCATTTAAGATGTCTAATCAGATGTCTTGCTTTCTTCATGAAATACTCACGGCCGGGACTCACGGTACCTAGTCTATTTAATAGGGTACTATATTTTGCGGTTCAGAAACTGCTTTTCGGCTTACTTGTTTCACAGATGCCACCTGTCCATCCGTCTAAACATTGACACGTATGACTGTTGATTCCATCAATACATCGACCTCCATTTAGGCACGAATCACTTGAACACTTATTGATATCTGAAATAAAAGAAAAAGCGCATCAGTTGTCTGTTGATTATTGATGACAATATATAATATTTTAATTTTGAATTCTATGAAGCTTAAACATAGAGCCAAAACATAGTCGGTCTTCAAACAAAATTTTCGCTACCACACATTTGGTAGTGACGTCAAAATGGCAAGTTCAAAATAAAATAACTTCAACACCAAGTTGAGACAAAATTAAGAATTTCGCGCTAAATTGCACATATGTTGAATTGCCATATAGAACTAGTTTTTTCGGCATAATTTGGGCTCTGGAACCAAAATTTTCAAAATTTTGCTTGAAATGAGGTACTTGGAACTATAATTTCAAAATATGAGGCCAGGGAACTGAACATATTTGAAAATAAGGCTTGTGAACTAAAGGTTGAGTTTGAAATGTGGGTCTAGGGAGCGGCAGAAAAGGCGTGAAAAGGGGATCTTGAGGGCCGTACATACCCGTATCACCTTTCTAGGTCAGTCCCCCACCCCCTCGGGCCCTCCATATGACGTCATAAGTTCTTTCGGATCGGAAAAAATGATAATGTGACCCATCATATTTAAAGGTACCTTAAAACCGGCATAGTAAATTACGAGATACAGGACATTGAAGCTGAGCACAGGCAAAAGTCACGTCCAAGGTCGAATTTCTAATTCCATCAGAAACGTTACCTTTAAAGTATATTCTATCATATTAATCAGGTCCCAACATCCAAGACATTAGACAAATGTGTTAAAAAACGATATAAAAATCCGTTCTCCATTCAAGTTTTACCAATAAAGAAACTTTAAATTTGATTTTCATAGAAATTTAGTTATCTGAATCAGTCCCTTGCTCTTTACAAATTTGAAAGTAACTTCGCAGTCGAACATCCAATAACCAAAAGCAAGGCGTCATTTTAAAGCTTAAAATGTAATCTTTCACATGAGACCAAAAAATCAAATTTCATTTTGGGACCCTTAAGGTACCTTTCGATATAACGGGTCACAAATGACATTATGGCAAAAATTGCCACCAAAATAAAAAAAAAAATCTTATAAAAATTGTAAATATCGGATTTTCATCGGATTTTTTTGCTAATAAAGAAGGGAAAGATGATTCTAACATGTCTTGTAAATTTCAGTCCTACAGCATGCATACCTTTGTCAAAATGGCGAAAGTTCTAGGATTTCAGCAACAAATCCCCCTACACCTCAACTTTGACGGCTTACTTTTACCTCACCTTATATGGTCATTTTTTTCATAAAAATGACCGCAAATGATGTAAAAGAGATTACCTAAATGTCTGGTGTCGGTTGCTTATGCTTTTTTATGTAGCGAGAAAAATCTTAGAGGATTGCAACAACCCCCCCCCCCCCCTTACTTGGGAGGACGAAAATGGTAAGATAAAATTATAGGATATAGTTCAGAAACGGCTTTTCGGCTTACTTGTTTCACAGATATCCCCTGTCCATCCGTCAAAACATTGACATGTATGCTTGTTGATTCCATCAATACATCGACCTCCATTTAGGCATGGTTCACTCAAACACTCATTGATATCTGGAATGAATGAATAAGCTCATCAGTTGTTAGTCGATAATGACAATATCTCTAAACAACTTTTGAACAGTTGGACTAAACTGCAACGCACTTCCTGGTTTTCGACACTTCCTGATTTTAAAAAATGGTCACCCAGACAGCCTGTGTTATGCTTTTTCAGACTTACTACACAGGTAGGTATGAAATGGCATGGACTTAAAAGCTATGGGCAAATCGTGATGATGCTTTCAAATGAGCCTTAATGTCTTCGCCAGACCTAAAACTATAAGGAAAACAATGTCGGCAAAAATATAGCCTGATCAGAAAATGATTACGTCACGTTTAAAAATGGTGGTCAACATTTTGAAAACATAATGAACAACTAGTATTTTTCTGAAATCTGTGGGCGAAAAAGATTCGTATTCACTTAAGATTGATTAAATTTCAA
>JXSR01S063079.1:70998-81535 GCA_000969725.1 Ophiothrix spiculata
GGCAATTTTTTAGCGTTGGTTAAACTATGAACAAACCAATTGTTGGGTAAATAATATTAACCAACTGTTGATGAAATTTTACCCAATATTTGGGTAATTAGCTAAAACTTTTACCCAACAGTTAGGTAATTAGCCAACATTGTACGCAACGTTGGTAATTATTTACCCAGAAATTGGGTTGTTCATAGTTGAACCAACGTTGGGTAAATTATTTGCCCAACGTTCTAACAGTGTAGCAGAAACCAAACGCCTTATTTGTATAATATGCATTGCTTGGACTTTAATGTTATAAAATTTGGTAGATTGAACCCATATTTATTGGTCGAGCTTTGAGTTGAACAAATATTTGGCGAGACGTAGTCGAGCCCAATATAATTTAAACTCGTAGCGAGACCAATAAATATGGGACGAAAATCATCAAATTTTATCATTATTATGCTCAGGATCCAAGTTTTTCCACACTTGGATCCTTCAAATTAAAGCGCAATGGCTGATACCATGACGCATTAGGATCTACCAACATCTGGACAATGGACATTGTGTCTTTCTCATTATTTTGACATGAATTTTAATTTCAATTCCTTCTTATTATGTTTAAAACAGATAGTTGCTCCAAAATGGGACCAAATATGCAGAAACAACCACACACACAAAATATTTATTGCGTCAATTGACACATTTTGCCTTGTGATTTTACCTGGGGCATTTTATTTTAATTCTTAGTCATTTGACTCGCTACGAGTGAGTCATTTGACTCGCTACGAGTGAGTAATTTTACTCGCTACGAGTGGGTCAAATGACTCGGCTATAAGGTTAAGTGTTTCACCAACATGACCAAAGGAACAAATTAAACACTCTTTTATATGAGTCACGGCGACTCAGTAAATATGTTGTGTGTATATTTTTTATCTGGTTAATTTTATTTTCTTCTATAGTGGATTAAAAATACCGTAAGATTAGCTGTAAATATGATGTTATTTGAACAAATTTTGTACTTGTATAATAAAATTTTCTAGGGAATCAAAACCTCTGGCCTGTTTTGGTGATTACCTTAGGGCGAAGTTTTTAAAGGTGTGTTCTGCAGTATCGGACAAGCTGACAATGCTGGGCCTAATTATATTAATTATAATTATAGACCATATCTGTAATTGACATACTCCCGCCGTTGATGGGGTAAATCCACAGAACCGGACGGGGAATCGGAACTCGGAACGCCTGCGGCCAAGTATGATAAATACACTACTTCCTCTCGCTCTGAGTTATGTTCCCCGTCCGATTCAGTAGATTTACCCCATCAACGACGGGCGTATGCCAATTATAGATATGGTAAATACAGTCTCATTTCTTTTCGTTTAATTGAAATGGATTAAAGTGTACAGATTTTATCCAATCGGACAAGATAATGATATTCGGACCAACCTCTGGCTGACACTCAGTAGCTACCATAACAAAAATGTTATGCTAAAAGGGTAATAATTTCATTGTATTTATGATTCTTCAAATAAGTTGTAGCTTCTCACGCAAACCCTCCGTCCCTGTTTCTCTTAATGTTAGATGTCACTAAATGCCACTACCCCCACATTCACACACACTCTTTTCCTCCATTTTTTTTTCTTCAAAAGAGAGGCTCCATAAAATATCACTACTTGTTATAGATCACACCAAATTAAACCAAATTTTATAAAGGGCCTCACCGAAAGCCCCCCCCCCCTTTTTTTTCTACTGTTTTGTTCTCTTTTAGGCTTTGATCACGTTTCCGAAACAAAATTATGTAAGTCAGGGCAAGTTCAACCAAAATTATTAATGCGAAATTAGTGTCCGAAATGGCATCATCACTCCACAAATGTTCAAGACCGGGGTTCAAGATTTCAAACCTACTGAAGGGGAATCAGTGCTTTGATAAGAGATTTTCAGGACACGATTGCGCCCATTTGGCTTTTCTAAATAACTATGGTCAAAATGGGAACCATTTGCTTGTGGGGCTTCTAAAGGACCTACTCTAAAACGCTTAAAATTGAGCTATGATGTGTAATAAAATATGAAGATTTCGTATTACATCGTTAGATTTGAATGTCTTCTTTCATTTACTGACATTTGATTTGGAAAATTGTCAGAAATTACTACGCCAGAGTGATTCGCCGAATTTGACTTACACATTAGTGACATTAACACATACACTACACTATGTCCTCACAAGTCGGTGTGGTTGTGTGTGTACCAAAATGCCGTGATATATCTTACATACGAACGTCAAATTTAATTTTCTATACGTCTACAATTTTGGCGCATAAAAACGCTATATATATATACACGATTGTTCGTGTCTTGTAATAGCGGGACGATTATGTTTGCTCGAAAATCACACACTAAAACAAATACCTATACTTCTGTAATTATTTTCAAGTAATACAGCCTCCTTTTCGTTTAATTAAATGATTTTGAGTACAAAAATGTTATCCAGTATCGAACGAGATGACGATATTCGGACCAACCTCTCGCTAACAGTCAATAGCTACCATAACAGGAATTTTATGGTAAAAGGGTAATTATTTCATGCTTTACGATTCTTCAAATAAGTTGTAGCTTCTCACACAAACCTTCCGTCCATGTTTCTCTTAATGTTAGATGGACCGGTCCTCAAGTACCCACCCCCTGCTTTTTATAGTCTGTGTACTGTTGCTAGAGGGGGTACAGTGGTACCGAAAGGCCCACTCATATACTTTTGAGGTTATTGCCACTCAGTGTATTTCTACAGAGGAACTCTAGTTAGCTAGTGATTTGTTTTCTTTTAGGTTTTGATCACGTTTCCGAAACAAAATTATGTAAGTCAGGGCAAGTTCAACCAAAATTATTAATGCGAAATTAGTGTCCGAAATGGCATCATCATTCCACAAATGTTCAAGACCGGGATTCAAGATTTCAAACCTACTGAAGGGGAATCAGTGCGTTGATATGTACACCAGTACCACTATTCTTGCGTCGTATAAAGTACAGATAAAATCGTTACAAATGTTGAAGAACCTGATCAAGTCCTATTCCAAACTCTACCCTTCTCCGTCTATTTCATATTTAGATACGTCAAATCGTACGCCAACATTTTGGTGTCGTATGAAGCGCTGACTAAACACATAGAGAATTTTAAGATACAGAAAGTCTCCCAATTGTAAACAGAAACTCTCTATATATATTTTGATCAAATCTATACGTCAAAATATTGGTGAGCACATAAATGATGTCGTATATATTTTGATCAAATCAATACGTCAAAATATTGCAGAGATAAAGTGGGAAAATAAAGCCGAATCTTTAATCACGGCGGAGTAATCTGATGAAATGCGAATCGGTGCAAAACACCGAATTCTTCGCCAGATAGCACTGAATTTCTGATATACTCGTAGAAATTCCGAATTTGCAAAAAAAGTTTACTTGTCGATGTCTACTTTTTGCAAGATCATTTTGTAGGCAAGGTCCGTAGCTTTAAAATGATACCACCCACGACACTGTAAGTACATGTATTGCAATAACGAAGATACAGACGTTTTTGCGAGCAAAATTTAACGTGTGTTTCAATGGAAAAATCTATTGTATATACCAGAGAGGCCCTTTTGAAATTTCAAGTGTGTTAATCAATGCTGCTTTGGGAAACAACAATCAAGGTCAAATAATCAGGACACAAATATATATTAAATCGATCGCAACCCAGCGGGCACGTTCAACGTTGAATCAACGTTGAAATTTCAACTTCCAGGGTTGAAAAGTGAAAAAATATTTCGACCTAGAATTTACTTATTTATTAGGTTTTGAACATGACCCAAATGTAATTTCTTTCATGTTTTTGCCCTATTTTGTAAAGGTGTGAATGATTTAACTGATTTCAATGATAAATTCACTTAAACTTCACATGCAGTCTAGAAAAGAGAAAAAAAGAACAACGTTGAAAAATGGTTGAGTTGAAATTTCAACGTTGATTCAACGTTGTTTCAACGTTGAAAACTGACTTGTGCCCGCTGGGAACCCGGCGCGGGAGAGGGGTGGGGGAAACACTAACAATTTTTTGCACTTCCCAGTAAAAACTAAATATAAAAAATGGCTTTCATTTGACTTCAACAAATGTACAACTTCCAGTTGAGCTTCTGGAAATGCAAATGTGCTGGGAAGCTGCACATTTATCTTAATCGACCGTTCACAAACACTTGTAAGGGGGAGGGCTGATGCAAAAAATAGGCCCTTAATTTTTAAAGTCTCGTGATAGGGGTGTGGGCCTAACCTAATTCACCTTTTTCTTGGTCACGCTATGCAGCCTGCAGCATTATACCTTAAACCCCTGAAGCGAACGATTAAGCAGCACTTGCCTATTGTTACATATATGAAGAGCTTGTTTCTAAAAGGGCCTTAATCCACTTTTGGTCAAAATTGAGTTATTGGTGTAATAGTGTACTACTATTATAGTAGTAATTTAATGGAACCAAGCCATTTATCCCAAAAGATTGCTTTCATTGGGTCTACCAGTGCACACAAAAAGGGCCTAAATCCATTTTAGGGTGAAAATAAAGCTCTCAATAAAAGATAAGAAATAAAGTTTTGATTTCCATAAGTGATGTCACTTGATTTCCATAAGTGATGTCACTTTCTACGCAATTCACAATGTAACCCCGGAAGCGAACGATTTAGCAGCACTTGCCTATTGTTACATATATGAAGAGCTTGTCTAACTTGTAAAGCAGTAAATACTCAAAAATAAAATACACATGACAAGAAAAATAAAATACACATGACAAGAAATTATCCTTTTGCTGATTTTCAGATGGATTTAGGCCCTTTTAGAAATAAATTATAAATGAAGAGATTATTCCAAAAAAGAACATAAATCAACTTTGGGTAAACATTTAGTTGTAAGTGCCATAGTGTAGTACAATAGTAATAATTTAATGGAACCAAACTATTTTTCCCAGAAATTGCTTTAATTGAGCTTACCAGTGCACAAAAATCTCAGTCAGTTTCCAAAAGGGCCTGAATCCATAGTTTAATTCTAAAAGGGCTTAAATCCACTGCCTAGTGAAAATAAAGCTATACATAAATAATGAACAATGAAGTTCTGATTTTCTTGAGTGTTGTCACTTTAGTTAGACGATCAATTCCTAAAATGTAAAGCAGCAAAAACTTGGACAAGTTATTTTGCACAACAATAAAAAACGTTTTGCTTGTTTTCTCAAAAAGTACTCAGATGGATTAAGGCCCTTTTGGAAACAAACTCTTCATATATTGTTAAAACATCCTCTATTAGTCATTGTGCTATGCGGTGTAGTGGTTGAGCTACATGTCTTTTGGTGCGCAAGATCCCAGTTTCGAATCCTGCCGGTGCTTTTTTTAACCAAAGTATTATTTTTTCCCATCGAATAAGATTGATTTTTCTTCAATAATGGTAGTTAACATTTGAGTTAAGTGTAGTTATTTTAGCCAAGACAAGCGAGTCCTTCTGCTACCGGCTGAGTCCTTTACTACTGGCCGTCGAGCGCCACCACATGCCGGTCATGAAGTACACGGTGTATAGGAAGGAGTGTACGCCATTTTGCAAGTAGCTGTTTCCATCGTCAACAAGCCAAGACGAAAAAATACCCCGTCAGGTGCGTTGTATTCATAGTAGTATATTTTTTAGGTATATTTTTTAGTAGAGTATATTCTTAGTTTTATTCTGACTATGTGTTGTGGATACCAGTATTCCGGAATGCCGTTGTTTCTTGCATTGTTTCCAACGCCTCATCCATATCCTCGTTTGTCATTGGCTTTACGTACGCTTCGTGCGACGGGCCATACACGCTTGCCTGCTGTGTGTCAGTTAGGTTGCTTCGTGCCTTTCCTTATGTACGATCATTCTAGTACTGGTATTCATAACTTAGATCTCTCCCGATTTAGGGCGGTGTGTATGATAAGCCGCCCCGAAGGAAGATCTACTTTCCCACCTTTGCTTTGTCATGTTTGTGGTAACAACAGCTCTCCTTTCACCATGTGCCATCATGATTCATGACTATGCCATCAGTCCATGGGTCTGGCTTTCTCTGGTTTCACTGCTGCCTATATAGATGTAAGCGGACCTACGTCACACAGGGCATACGCAGCACAATGATCTATATATAACTCACGTTGTACTTCGTGCGCGGTGAAAATAGGCAATCAGGCATACCATTATTTTGTTTATTTGTTTACCTCGGTTGGTCCGTGACGGACACATGCCATTAGATCCATGATGAACTCATGGTCTCTTCCAAGCTCATACAAAAGTACCAACCTGGATAGCCAGAAATGGCTAATCTATGCATGCTGGCCAATGCATCTTTGAAAAGATGCCGAAAATAGAAAAGATAGCAAGAAAAAGAGAAAGAGAAAGATGGCCACACCCTACACAATTATACAATTTACTCTCAGCCCTTACTTCGTGAGAAAAGAAATCAGGAATTCTAATCTCATGCCCCGATGCAAAGGCTTGTACTTTCTTTTTCAGCCAGACGATAATCTGCAAATGATGAGCTGTTTGTCATTTCTGTTGTGATTTGAATACCACACATTTCATTTGTTTTTGTAATCGTAATATTTTGTCAATTTGCTAAATCAAGTTTCCTCGAGCCGGCATTTTACCACGTATTTTCGTCGTGCTATTTTGATAAACCTCCCGGATGTCCGCTCCTGCCTATGTGGCATCTCTCCCATGTTTTCGGAATGTTTCTCCTTGTCCAATGCTTTGTGCTTGGTATTCTTGCCCCTGTCCTGCTCTCATTTAGTCTCTGGCTGGTTGGTGAATCTGTAATTTGTTATCACAATCATGACAATGTTGTTTCCCAACCCCAACCTGCCCCCTCCCCATTCTCATGTTCAGCCATCTGTTCTCACACGAGGATCACAGTCATATTTAAACTTTTCTTAGGCCAGGTATTCCGACAAGTACTATTAATATATGCCCTGTTACCGTGTTCTGTCACATCTTTCCTGGCGTATTTTCACTTGTCATCTCTGTCCGACACTACAATACTGTGTTCCGACACTACAATACCGTGTTCCGACACTACAATCCTGTGTTCCAACATTTCAATCCTGTGTTCCGACACTTCAATCCTGTGTTCCGACACTTCAATCCGGTGTTCCGACACCTGTGTTCCGACACTTCAATCCTGTGTTCCGACACTTCACTTCAACCATGTGTTCCGACACTACAATCCTGTGTTCCGACACTTCAATCCGGTGTTCCGACACCTGTGTTCCGACACTTCAATCCTGTGTTCAGACACTTCAATCCTGTGTTCCGTCACTTCAATCCTGTGTTCCGACACTTCACTTCAACCATGTGTTCCGACACTACAATCATGTGTTCCGACACTTCAATCCTGTGTTCCGACACTTCAATCCGGAACTATTCTCACGTGGTATGTGCCTACTACTACTAGACTTGCCTTTTGCTTAGGCCCAATTACTACCCTGTAGATGCCTACAGTCAAGTATATAATTAGGTACATTAATTGTGTTCCCAATACTCATGGTTGATGTGCCAATTTTCATCAGCAAGCCCTTGTGTAGTTCTTTCGACTTATGCACTGTTGCATGACAATCATGTCCTTATTGAGCCATCCAATCAGCATGCCATTGGTGGCGCTATTCATGTTTTTACTAATTTTGCGCATTTGCATATAAAATATCTTAGTTTGTGAATTCAACATACTTAAGTTATCTTGGTTTTTCTTTGCCTTATTCGTGTGTCAAATGTCAAGGTAAGGCAAATGAAACCGATATGTGGATGCACTTGTTTTTCTCTCAATAGCGCCACCAATAATTGGGCATTTGTCTATAATGTACACTATTTAATGGTTATAATTATCAACAGTGATGGGTTGTTTTCATGGCAGATTAAGTTGATTTCAAACTCCCAATAATACGAACCCCACACATGATCTAAAAGAGGTCGTATTAACAGGGTGCCACTGTATATATGTGGTTACTTTCAGACTGTGACATAATTCTTGGTCACACTTAACCAGTGTCATATTGCGACTCATTTTTGCTCATTGTCTTTTGCACTCTAGCCTAACAATCATCTCTCGATTTTCCCTTCAATTAGGTGCCACTCCGGCCCAACCAGCTGATACAGTCTCCACAACTGCATCTCAAATCCAAGCTTCTAACCAAGTGCCTGCATCTCAAGTAACATGCCAACCATCTCATAATCAGGTGTCTTACCAAGAACCATCTCAAGCACAAGTACCTAACTCGGTGTCTCAAATACAAGCGCCTAACCAAGTGCCTGAATCTCAAGTAACATGCCAAACATCCCATAATCAGGTGTCTTACCAAGTACCATCTCAAGCACAAGTACCTAACTCGGTGTCTCAAATACAAGCTTCTCACCAAGTGCCTTAATCTCAAGTAACATGCCAACCATCTCATAACCAGGTGTCTTACCAAGTACAATCTCAAGCACAAGTACCTAACTCGGTGTCTCAAATACAAGCGCCTAACCAAGTGCCTGAATCTTAAGTAACGTGCCAACCATCTCATAACCAGGTGTCTTACCAAGTACCATCTCAAGCACAAGTACCTAACTCGGTGTCTCATATACAAGCTTCTAACCAAGTGCCTGAATCTTAAGTAACATGCCAACCATCTCATAATCAGGTGTTTTACCAAGTACCATCTCAAGAACAAGTACCTAACACGGTATCTCAAATACAAGCTTCTAACCAAGTGCCTGAATCTTAAGTAACATACCAACCATCTCATAACCAGGTGTCTTACCAAGTACCATCTCAAGCACCAGTACCTACAGCACCTAACCCAGTTCCTGCGGCTCAAATGTCTGACAGTCGTCTCACAGCCAGGTGCCCTACCAAATACCCAATCAAGTATAATCGTGCCAGTAGTCCAACAACCACATACCCTGCCAGGTGTTCACTCCAGTCCAAGTGCCTAACCCTGTGCCGGTGTCTCAAGTTCCGGCCCATCTGTTCCAGCTCACTTTTCTGGTACTACAGTAGCACCTTCATCTGCAGCCACCACAGTAGCAAGAGAAGTACACGTTCAACCACCGAGACCTGTCGCAACTTTAACGCCGGCTAATGCCCAGCACCCTGTCCATACAACAGACAGCACAAATGCAGCCATTGCTACCAAGCCCACAGCTGCATCACAGTTCATCTAACACAGTGGCAGAAATTTACTAAAACACAAATTTCACAAAAAGAAAAACCCAACAACTCTGTAGACCATGGGAGGAAAAGGCGGCTGAACTTCACCCGCTAGGCTCCTCCTTCCATATGCTGTCAATTGTGAGTCACAATACCATTCACACTATGAACCCATCAACACTAATTAATATAACCCTCTTAAAACAGTTATTGTCAAATAATCCGGATAGTTGCTTCGTTTGGGAAGTGTGTGACTCCCTTATACACGGCATAGATAAAAAAATAACAATCACCAAAGAAATTGCCAACAAATGGTCAGTTGGACTTGTTACGGCGTTATCAATGAAGTCTTGTAGCTATGGTATTGTCAAACTTACCTTGCCGGTATCTCGTTTGCCCATGAATTGAGAGGCATCTGAATTAATTTTAGAGACATGACGGTAGTACAGCGGATACTCCAGGGCCTCCGTCATACTAGTGTGCGTTCTGAGTCTCGCCTGCAAATTACCATAGTTATCCTCCAAGCTTGTATTACAGTTTTGCAAGTTCTTCACTTAGTGCATTCACCAAATGATGCCTATGGGCTTGTTTCACTTTAGCCTTTTGACAACAGACGTTTCTCACTCTTTCAGTGGCCTATCTATACACCTGCGCAAATGCAAAACAGATCAATATCGTAGGGGTTCCTTCATACACATCAGCCCTTCAATGTCGCATATATACAGTGCAGTCAAAGCCATGGAAGCATATCTACCGTATCGCTTGAGTCGTTTTCCCCATGGCCCTGTTTTTGTCGAAGATGATGGGCATGCCATAACTCCAAGCCTACTTTACCTCCATCTCAAGAACCTGTTGGCCTCAGCTGGCGTTATTCATCTCACAGCGTTATTCATCTCACAGCTTCGGGCGGGATCGGCCACCACTGCCGCAGAGATAGGTGTCCCTTGGTTGATCAAGTCGTTAAAGGCAGGTGGTCCAGCGAAGCATACCAAATTTTTATCAGCACTCCTACTTGCTGAAATCCCAAAGTCACTGTGCAGAGGCATTCGCCCCGCTTAATCCTTGTTCTCGGCATACCCCCTTTCAGTCAGGCCTAGATGGTTTACACCTAAAGCTATAAGGTAGATATGTGCATGCTCGGTAACATTGTAAATGTTTTACGCTGTTAAATGTACCACTTCAGGTTAGTTGCCGTCAGTTTATAATACAAACAGATACTACAAACCAAATTGTTCAGTCAAGTACAAGTATAACTTTAGTCAATAGAGAGATTGCGATTACCACGTTTCACGGGACGGGATACACAAACGTGAGCACTTTTAACCCACGTTCAATGTAACGGTTCACGCAAACGCGTACTTTTTAAGTTT
>JXSR01S063090.1:0-15937 GCA_000969725.1 Ophiothrix spiculata
TATTCTCCAAAATATCCGTAGCTCATGATGTAGAGAAACAATGTATTTTTATGTTCTTAATGTATTTAAACAATTACATTTACAAAAATCGCATTTTGCATAGGGTAGCACACAAAACGACATTAAGTATTTTACAAGATGGCAATATTGATCTGCTAAAAGGGCTAATCAAAATACACAGTGAAGTAGTTGGTAAACCATACCGTCTTGTTTTAACATTATACAGGAAAAACTGTTGAATTAATTATAGTTAGAAGAGTACCTTTTATGCATGCAAGATGTGCAATGTAATGCAGCACAAAGAGGGGGCATTACAGGCGAGGATAGTAACAATTTGGAATTTTTCTAGGCTTCATGAGGGTATATACATGTAATTTAGTGACATTTGTGAAGCCATTCCAGTTTCATAAGTTTAATGTGTAAAGTTATATATATCAACATCGATTTGATTTTTTTATAATTCCATCTATTCCTGAAACCATGTTTCGCAAGGCCCCATTTTAATATGCTGCATCAAAAACATGTTCAAGTAAGAATGAAAATTTGTGGTAGGTATAGTTTTAGTAATATGATAGATTGTGGTATAGTAGTTTATAGTTTTAATGTGAATAATGTGTCCTGTAAAGGCACAATGTATCAAAATATCTAATAAACAAACCATGATTAAAACGGAATAGAGATATTTCATCTGCAAATTGCCTGGACGTGGGCATAATAATTAACTAATACATATAATAAAATCTTTAAACAAGATTATAATGCACAGTTCTTATCTACACCGCCCTGGAAGCTTCTCCCGGTATTTCTCTAGACCTGCTAATTGGTCCAATATTCTTTAGCTTTCTTCTATCGATTCATGACCCTTACCTGGGAATGATCGGAGCCCAAGGGAGGAACTCGCACTTCCAACTCTGCAATGTAGGCCTATTATAGTCCCTATGGGCTGAATTATCTACTGCACCTTGCTATACTCATTGTACTATTGTTTTATCCCCGGGGGTTTTATCCTGGGACCATAAAACCTAAAGTTTTATGGTACCAGGTTTTATCCCAAAGTTTCAATACAGGTGGTTTTTTTTTCGTGATTTAAAACAATGGCATAATAGGCATACCCGGGTAGGCATATCATTGCATGGTCCAAATTTGACTCATGATGTGGCATTTTATTTTCTTTCGAATATTATGATACCATTTATTCATTTTAGAGACCATGTGTTAGTCGTATCAATTGCATATTTCCCATCATTGTACCAGGTCTAGAACTTGTCCTGTCACGGTTATTTTTTATTACAACTTTGTTTGAGATAATATCATCCATTCCATTAATGATATGATTATACGATCCTCGACTGAGTATTTTGCTGACATCCCGCTTGGCAATACAATGAAAAAAATGTATGCCTGTTTAGGCTATGCTTAATTACGGATGCGTGAAATTGCATGATTATGGTATTAATGGATTTCACGAGATAGAATTTTCAAAATCGAAGGCTATCGTTCCTAGCATGGTATTGATGATATTATCATCATAAGTCTGTGAAAGAATATAGGCGTGACACAAGGTCAAATGATTTTGCAAAATGCTATTAGTTATAATACGACAAGAAGCGAGTCTAGACGAAAAGGTGTGGTCAGGACACGTGGTGAATAATCGAAAAATACCGAGTGGACAGATTTTTTTTGGTAGAATAATTCTCAAATTTCGGCCTATGCAACATAAAATTAAGGGTTTGATTTGAAAACAAACACCGTATTCTAACAAAATTTTTGAATAAGTATTATGTTGCATTGGACAGCTTTTGAGATTCTTTCGGTTAATTTTGCCATAGAGAACTTAGAAAATGGCGAAAGGATTGAAGTAAAGTGAATGAAAATGAAATTCCACCTTTGAAAAGTGACATTATCTTTTCAGCTTCTTATCCGTGAATTATTTAATTTAAAGTTCTAGAAACTTAATTCAGTCATTTTTTCAGTATGTAATGCTTTAGTTTGTTCGTGAAAAAATAAAAAATGAAAAATGCTTCCGTCGGAATTTTCCGGAATTGAAACGGGAAGTAGCTTCAACATGACGAAAATTGCCTAAAATATAGCATTAAACACCGCGAAAAACGTTTCTAGTTATTAACCTTCCAGGGCGGTGTAGTTCTTATCCAATTAAGATAATTTAATCACATGACTCTTTTCTTGTTGCTTTGGAGAAAGATCTTATCTGTAGTTCTGGCAAATTGACTTATATTTTGTATAAGAGAGAACTACGATCAGCACAAACCACGCAATTTAAACTTAACCCATATAATATAACAAAAAGATCTAAGTAAAAAAATCGTGTTCATAAAATGACAAATGTAAATGCAATCCTTTTTTCATTTAAATTGGCAATAAACGTCTGTTAAGACTAAAAAAATCCACAAAAAGAACAGAGCTTTTTTCGTATATATTTTCAAATAAAGTACGATACATATTTGATAGAGTTTATAGTGTTCTAAATTACAATGATATGAACACATTTCTATGCGCAATTACACAATTAAACAGAAAACATCGTTCAAATGTTGTTACGTATCGGCTTACCTTGTGAATGATACCTCACACAATAATGTCCATTAGAACAGAATAATAGTGCTGATATATCTTCTTGATGTTTTTAGGAAGATTGTTATAAAAACAGAAAGTTTTCAGAAAATCAATGCCTCTTGCTGATATTTCCTGTTTAAATCAATGGACACTGAATGTTCAAAGCACGTGTCACTTTGTTTGCTCACAACACACACTCTTTCCAATGCGCATGTACGAGTATTTCTAGAGAGTATTATTAATATGTTCAAAGCAATTGATAACTAATCGATGTTAAGAAGCTCTTTATTGCTCTATTATTTTTTTTTCAAAGTCATTATTATACTTAAGGTGTATAATGCAACAGGTGGAAAGAAAATGTCGTGCATATTATAAAGCAATGTGTAATATAGATGTTCAAGGAATGTAGCTTTTAAGACATGACATTCAATTGATAATATACGATGGCTTGGTAGACATCTGTAGACATCCAAATGTTAACTATATTGACATTCATGAAATATGTTAATCGAAGTTGTTGAGGGAAATTATGGTTATCAACGTGACAAGTTATTATCTCTGCGATATAATTTTCATAGGATATATTGTGACAAATAAATGTGAGGTACCAACACTGAAACTGACGTTCAAGCAGGTCTGTTTTATTTTTGCAAGGCGCAAAATGTTGTTAGATATGACATGTGGATGAAGCATTTAAGTCGATCAAACCATAAATGTTTTTGGAAAAAAAACTCTCTTCAATATCATGTCAATTTAAATTATTTTATTTCAAATGATGCATTTTCTGAAACTAAGTGGCTATTTTATGCTCATAATAGTTCACAAATACCACCTTTAAATTTTACAAGTTGTTAATCAAAGATACTTACCTTTTGAAAATTTTACGAAACATAAGCTGACTATGTTTATTTTGACACTTACATAAATGATTTATGATTGTTTTTGTCAAAGAAGTTGTCATGTGTGAAGCAGATAAGTTTAATTGTAAATCATCTATGTAAAACACACTCTTAACTGAATCATGCCAGCTCACTTTTGTCATACAGCCTGTAGTGCACTACGGTATGTCCGATAGGGTAACCTAATTGCTGATTTGTTGTAAAGGAGCTTTTTAACCCTTTATTTAAATGTATATACGAAAACTTTTAATGGTCTAAAGGATGTTAAGGTCACGAATATACAACTACTATATTAAAGTGGGAATGAGCCTAAGAGATGGATGATTAGAATGGACGAAATGGGAAAATAGTATTATTAATTGAGATATCAAATTAAGCAGTCAGTTCTTTTAAGATTCGATACTTTATCGGGATTTAGATATAGGGCACTGAATATATTTCTTTTGCATTATATTGTTTTCCTGAATATTGTATAACATCCTAATACTGAGTAGCAAATAAGCTATTATTTAAAAAGAAATACTTCTTATATGTGAATTCAATTTTTGTCAATTTTAGCCCTGAGTGACTGCGCAACGGATTCCATGTTTTGTTTCAAAAAGATTATAAAAGGCGGGTGTATTTGATAGCGTTAATTTGTTTTGAATTAGACTTTATCCGAATCGAATGAGAATTTGAATCCACGAGGTCTACATTAAATTACGTACAGTAATGCTCTGATCCAGATCAAGCCTGATCCAGATAACTTTCAGAAGCAAAGTTTTCTCATTTTGTTTTAGGCTATTGAAAATGTTTCATGTTATGCTAGGAACACAAGCCACATCAAACAAAACACCATTCGAGCTTTAACCACTCTTATGAGTTCACGACAATACACCTCGAGGTTAGCGATCGTGAAGGTTTGTCTGTTGTTGCATGCCCATCAAGATTTAGGATGAATATCTTACTACATGAGCATAGCATTATGCGGTTGCTTTGAAAAGCGTAATATGCATATACTGTACCTAAGAGCAATTAAGTAAATTAAAAGAAAACCTGCGTGACTAAGTGTTCATCTATAATCCAATTTTGATGAACCTGGCAAAAACTGCCCAGTCAAATAATACATTGTATTCAACCAGTCTACACCTTCTTTATAGTTTTACATAACATTTTTTTTCTGACAATAAAGAAATCCCGTAAGCAAGGTAGAAAAGGTCATACAAATTTGACAACATTGTTATTTTAGTTAGTTAAGCTTGCAAGTTATTTGAATGCTTTATAAAGGCATTTAGTAAATTTAACAAGAAAACACGAAATCATTATAACTTTCTTATTTTCTATCTACCGACTTAGAGATCAACTGAATATTGAGAACTAATTAAAGACACGTTACTAAACCCAGACACTTATCCAAAGCGTATTGAAATTAAAACTGCCCTGTAAAATCAAAAGGCTAACAAGATGGCAAGGTAAAGAAATTAATCAGATGTTTTCAATTTTCATATATAATGCAAATTGAACTTTTTATAACAACACACTTAGAATATGCATATTTTATAACGTAACAGTTTGTATTTTCAAACAAGAGGTCCATTATATTGCTTTATTCATATCTATATGTAAATTTCGAGAAAAAACCCAACCCGACATTAGGATTAGTTTTAGTTGAAACAAATTAATCGATTTGAAACATTTCCCTTCAAAACAATGACTGAGAGTTTGTCAAATAAAAAGCCACAATGTAATAGCACACGATGGCGTTGACGTAATATATGCTATCATGTTACTCTGTCTAAAATTTGTTTCAGTTATATGTGCTACCCAGTCCAACATTCATCAAAAATTCCTTACAACAAAATGTATACGGGTCTCTATGACAGGTCTTGGCCTAACACGAACGCTGACTCGGTAAACATCTGCCAAATATTAACTATTTTGATATTCATGGAAAAAGTTATCTTAATCTTAGTTGTTGAGAGACATTATGGTTATTATCGTGACAAATTATTATCTCTGCGATATAATTTTCATGTGATATTGTGACAAATAAATGTGAGGTGCCAATACTGAAACTGACGTTCAGGTAGATCTATTTGATTTATGATGTTTTGTCATAAAAGTTATCATATGAGAAGCAGATAAGTTGAGTTTTCATATGCAATGCAAATTAAAAATTCAAAATACTTAGAACATGCATAAATTTTATAACGTAACAGTTTGTATTATCAAACAAGAGGTACATCAAAATATATTGCTTTATTTTAATCTATATGTAAATTTCGGGGGGGGGAATGACCTAAGGATTAGTTTTAGACTAGTTGAATCAAATTGAAGTATGTTTCTGTTAACAACGTACATTTTTGCGGTTGTGGTTTTACTATTATCTCAATTTTTATCAACAAAATAAGTTTTCTTAAATTGACCAAGACAATTTCATGTAAACTTTAAAAGTTGACAAGTAATTTGTAGACTCTCTCAAAATGTTGGCAACATATTTTTTACTACAACATACTAGACCTTTATCAAGTCTACCTCTCACTTTGTTTTGTCTGAGCTAGGTTGTTGATACTTGTGCAATGATGTTGTTAGTTGAAGTAAAACAATCTTTATTTAGTGCATACTTTACTAACCACAACATGTTCGTTGATAGCAGAAATGGACTTTAGTCGATTTGTAACATTTCCCTTCAAAACAATGACTGAAAATTTGTCAAATAAAACTTTAACCACAATGGAATAACACCCGATGGCGTTGACGTAAGACATGTTATCATGTTACTCTGGCTAAAATGTGTTTCAGTGATATGTATACGCTACCTAGTCCAACATTCAAAAATTCCTTACAACAAAATTACGGGTCTCTATGGCAGGTCAAAGACTACAACAAACGCTTACTCGGTAGACATCTGCCAAATGTTTACTATATTAAAATTTATAAAATACGTTATCTTAATCGACAAGTTGTTGAGAGACATTATGTTAATTCAGTTCGGCGGAACTCACAATTCGGATACGTATCCAAATTCGGATACCCACGTACATTTCGTATCCAAATTAAGATACCCTTATCAGAATAAGGATATGGAGGGGTATCTGAATTCTGATACTCCTGTCGTGGCGCAGGAAACAAATCGATAGCGCAAGCTGACATGTACATGTAAAAGATCTTTCTTACATTTATGATAAATGTATCTGTGGAAATATCATTTTCATCTGTGCAATTCCAGCGGAATAGCCTCGGTCCGAGGCTAAGGGGTTTGGAGATAGTAACCATTAATAATTGTTTATATAGTAGGCCTATTTCCTTTACTTTTTCTAGTAACTATTAATAATTGTTTATATAGTAGGCCTATTTCCTTTACTTTTTTGTAATATATACACTTTTGTAACCAATATTCCCTGAGCCATAATGTGAACAATATTTTCGTAATTGTGAACAATTTTTTCGTAATTTGCCATGTAGCTCCTATTTCCATGCTCCCATTATACATGTCGTTGATTTTCATTCTTTTTGTTCCCCCCTATACAATGATCTAAGGTAACAACAGGGACCAGTTTATAACACTTATATGCATTGATGAATAAAATAGCAAACCAACAAATTTTTGATTGTAGGATCATAAGTAGGCCTAGAAATTGACAGTTGCCTTGCAAACATACCTGGACTAAATACTCCTGAAAGAGAAGAAAAAAGGGGAAATCAGTGGAAAAAAACATGAAAAAAGAAAGGAAAAAAAAAAAAAGGGCCTCTAAGACAAAAGAGGGGAAAAACATAAAAATTAGATGAAAAATAAGAAGGGGAAAAAAAAAAAGACATAGTATTGGTATCCTTCACTATCTCCAAAGCCCTTTCGCCTCGAATCGAGGCTACCAGCGGAACAGCTTAGAAACATGTCCTGATAGCTTTTATCACAGAAGGCAAAATAATTTGGCCAATACTTGCTTAGAATTTAGATGACAAATGATGATAATGTTATTGACTTTTATTCATACCGGTATGGTGCGCGGTGAAGCTGAATATTCATTTCAGCTGATATCCCGTTTCAGCTGTTTTAATCCAAATTCGGATACGGGTATCAGAATTGTGATACGGAGTATCCAAATTCGGATACGTATCCGAATTGTGAGTTCTGCCGAACTGAATTAACGTGACAAATCATTATCTCTGCGATATAATTTTCATAGGACATATTGTGACAAATAAATGTAAGGTACCAAAACTGAAACTGACGTTCAGGTAGATCTATTTGATTTATGAATTTTTTGTCATAAAGTTGTCAAATGAGAAGCAGATAAGTTGAGTTTAATGCGAATAACACTTTTTCTAACAAATTATAAATTAGAACATGCATATATTTTATAACGTAACAATTTGTATAATCAAACAAGAGGTCCATCAGTATATATTGCCTTACTTTCATCTATATGTAAATTTAGGGACAAAAACCGATTTCAGGAATAGTTTTAGTTGAAACAAATTAATCGATTTGTAACATTTCCCATCAAAACAAGACTGAGAGTTGGTCAAATAAAACTTTAACCACAATGGAATAGCACACGATGGCGTTTACGTAAGACATGTTATCATGTTACTCTGGCTAAAATGTGTTTCAGTGATTATGCTACTGTTCTTCGAGCGTATCGTGACGTATATAGGTATTTCATATTCACTTAAAGATTTCTATATATGACCCACTGTAACAAATTGTTTTAGCATTTTTGGCATGTATAAAGAGCTAGAGTAGTGTCCCGACTATATATTAGTTTTACTAATAGAATCCTCTTTACAAATTGAAGATAATAATAAATTTTTAATTGTTTACAGTTTAACGACTTTTGGTCAAAACGCTCTGAATTTTGTGTTTCTGATCATGTCACAAGTTTTGACCAAAATACATATTATTTATATATATGACCCACTGTAACAACTTTTTTGGCATTTTTGGCATGTATAAAGAGGTAGAGTAGAATCCTCTTTACAAAATGAAGATAATAATACATTTTAATTGTTTACAGTTTAACGACTTTTGGTTAAAACGCTCGGAATTTTGTGTAGTTCTGATCATGTCACAAGTTTTTGACCAAAATACATATTATGGAATTACAAATGATAATTATTTAGAAAACAACAATTTTTTGTTGAATGTGCTTCACCGTAAAATTGTTTTCATATAGTATATGATGTTACAATTGCGGTTGCTAGAATTGGAAATCTGATTTATCAATTGTAATTCCTTAAGGGGCGGGTAGGAACGTATCTCATGTATCTACATAAAGTACACACAATGACATTGAGTATTTTACAAGATTTCAGTTCGATCTGCTAAAAGGGTTAATCACAGTAACAACACAGTAAATAATTTGGTAAACCGTAATCTCTAGGTTTAACATAAATTGGAAAAGGAGTTGAATTAATTAATGTTAGATAACAGTTTATATGCTAGATCTTAGCCAGATCCCTCGACCAATCACCCCACTCACCATTTCCCCTCTCTGTCTACAATTGCTGGATACACATCGGTAAATACGTCCCCATTGACTTTACATGCAAAGTGGCCTGTCAATAAACGCCATTTTCTCGACTTAAAAGTGACTGGTTACCTTGTGCTTGGTCTCGATTGAAAGATAATGGACATATCTCCTCTACAAAATGAACAAAAATATATGGTCAAGGCAAAGTTTTCGAGATACGGTGCATCAAAGTCACGTGTCATTTTGAGTGCGCCCATGCCCATGGGGAAAATAGTGCAAGTGACAAGAAACCCTGTGTTCTCCAAAAGTCATAAAATTTCTTCAAAAATGATACAAACAAAATCATTACATCATGATTGATTAAATAAAAGTCCAATTAGCATGATAAACTGTAAAAATTTTGAGAAAAATAATATTTTCTACATATTCTGAAATTAATTTTAGGCAACAAGGGTCACTTTCTGCCTGCCAACAGGCATTCTCAACCTAGCAGACGACGCTTCACAATTTATTTACCGATGAGGTATCTGCTAGCTAGCTGATCGTGATGAAAAAATATACGCTCTGGACCAGAGATATGTTTATGCATTCAAAATGTACATGTGTTACAGTATATCTCATAAAACAGGTGAACTTTAAAGGGAATTTTTTAATTTGGTATTATTTTTCGAATTGGCCAAAGCTGAAAGGAGTTGAATTAATTAATGTTAGATAACAGTTATTATGCATGCAAAATGTACATGTGTTACAGTATATTTCATCAAACAGCAGAACTTTGAAGGGAAATTTTTAGTTTGGTATTTGTGGTTTTTCGAATGGACACCTGTTCAGTTTTATAACTGAAAAATTGTCTTATCCTAAATTCTTATTTTTTTTCATGATTGTTCTTTGTATATATGTTTTAATCTATTTTGGTAAGTGAAGATAATAACAGAGTTGAAATTATTTTAATAATAATGATACAGGTATCCAAATAGGGCACAGATTTTAGTTAAATATTAACACAGAGATAATCAATTAACGTCTCTTGTAACTAAGAAAATATTATAAAGTAAACAGCACAAACTTAAACTTACACTCTTAAAAGAAAAGAGTGAGCGGTCACTCTTTCTTAGAGTGATATTTTTTTCACTCCAAAAGAGTGAATTCGAACGGGGTTTCACTCTTAAAGAGTGAAATGTCACTCTTATAGAGTTATAATTCACTCTTTGAGGGAGTGAAAATTGTCACTCTTTTAAAGATTGGTCACTGATATGGCTCTTTTCAAAAGATAAGTATCACTCTAAGAAAGAGTGACTGTTCACTCTTTTTATTTTAAGAGTGTAAAGACAATTTTTATAATTAACATACTCCCGCCGTTGATGGGGTAAATCCTCAGAATCGGAACTCAGAACGAGGGCAAGCACGGTATTATCATACTTGGCTTCGTTCTGAGCTCCGATTCTCCGTCCGATTTTCGGATTTACCCCATCAACGACGGGAGTATGTCAATTATAAGAATGATCTATATTATGTTGTTTATAAAAGTTTACAAGATATAATTTCATATAGTGTATGCACTGGCGTAGCTAGGGGAGGGCAAGGTGGGGTGGGGGCAAGTTTCCCCGGGCGCCACCTCTAGGGGGGCGCAAAATCGACACAACATGAAAAATAACTGGACCAACAACAGGGGACATACTGCTGAAATTAGCCAATTTTTGCCAAAAGATGTTGGTCCTTTTTAGCTTTAAATAAGCAAATATTACCAAACGCTGGACAAAAATTTAAGCATATTTTAAGCAAAAAATTAACCATTTTAGCCCAAAAAAGAGGAGTTTTTCAAAGCTGTTGGAATTTTGGGGGCGTGGCTTTTCAAATTGCGTCCCCCCCCCCCGAGGGCGCCAGTTTCACTTTTTGCCCCGGGCGCCAGACACCCTCGCTACGCCCCTGAGCTTATGGATTTGAAATGTTGATATTACTTCCCCTGGGCGCCAGACACCCTCGCTACGCCCCTGAGTTTATGGATTTGAAATGTTGATATTACTTCGTACATTTATGTCCATGGCAACAGAATTAGAGTGATAATATTTCGTCTGAGTGTATAGGAAGATGGACGAAACAGCAATTAAATTGCTCAGAAAATCATTGCCTATGATTGTGATATTTCATCCTGATTTTTATAGACTTGCTCTCAAAAAATTTGCTAGTAAGTTAAGCTTATCCAAATGTGTTTTTATACACAAATTGACATTTTTAAAAACAAGTATATAAAACAATGAACGCTGAACATTCAAAGTAAATGATACTTTGTGTATTCATAAAATAATACTTCTAATACGCAGGTGCAAGTATTTGTAGAAAGTATTCAGATGCTCATAATTGATAACTATCGATGTTAAGATGCTCTGTAATGCTCTATTATTGTCACATATTTGAGGCGTATAATGCAACAGGTGGAAGGGAAATTCCGTACACCTCATAAAGCGACATATGATATAATATTTAAGGAATGTAGCTGTTAAAACATTAAATTCATATTGATAAGGCACACGAACACTGTGTCAGTAGACATGTGTCAAATGTTAACTATGTTGACATTCATGAAAAATGTTATCTTAATCGACAAGTGGACAAGAGAAATTATGGTTATTAAACTGACAAGTTATTATCTCTGCGATAAAAATCCCAGGACATGTTACGATAAGGTGCTAACGCGAAACTGGTGTTCAGGCTGATCAGTTGTTAAGTAATTAGGCTTAAAATGTTCTACGATAGTCCCATTCTGGAGACGACGCGTATGTAAGGCTCAAAAGACCCTCTATTTCATTTTCGGACTAACGAACCTTCGGACTAGCGAACTTTTGGACTGGCGAACCTTGGGACTAACGACGTAATCGGCGGTTTACTCTTCACATGACCGGCGAACACACCCTCATAAACAAATGATATCAAATTCCAACAAGATCACAATTTAGCATATTATGTCCATATAATACGATGACAAGGGGTAGGAACCCACAATGTAATCAGATATTTGCTCATTTTATCACCATTTTTACAAGATAAATGAAATAAATTTGACATAACAGAGGATAGCCTCATGAGTGTCTAGCACTACATTCCATAAGGGTCCTCTGCCAGATGGTCAGATTTATTTGCCAGTTTTAGATGCAGGAAAAACCCGAAGCGCACGAAGTTTGGACTGGCAAGCATTTTTCAATGTACCTGTTACTTACTTAAGTTTAAGTTTGAACTATCTTATTTCTAAGTAAAAAAGGGGGAAAAAATTACTAAAACAATTAACATGAATTGAACTTTAGGACTTAAATTTCCCCATTGTTTGATTTGTAAAATACTTAATATAAATCGAAAAAAATGTATAGTGTTATTTGGACAATGAAATTAAACCCTTTTGTTTCAGTACAGTTCTTTTACGATTTTAGGGATCTTCTTCAAATTGTCCGTTTGAAATCAAAGGGACCTGTTAAGTTCCCTTTTAAACATAATCCTATAGCATTGTAATGTAAGTCTTTACATTTTTACTGAAAATTATGGAATCCCTTCTTCAAGACTCCCCGATATCCCTGTAGAATTTATACCTCAAGAGGATTCCCATTTTCTTTTAAACAATTAATAACTCAAGAGGATTCCGATTTTCTTTTTAACAATCAAAAATAAGTTTAAAGGGAGTTTAAAGGGGCAATTCGGAGAGGATGCTTTACGGGTATATAAATGTAGGGCACAGAATACATTTCTTTGCATTTTGTTGTTTTCTGGTATATCCCTACAATCCTTAGTAGCAAGTGAGCTACGGTATCTTTTGAAAGGAAATACGAGTAAAATGTGATCTCTCTTATATCACATGTAGTCCAGATAGTCCTGAGCGTCTGCGTCACAGATTACATGCCTAGTTTCAAAATGATTATATAACAACAACGGTTGGAGTATAACTGGATTTGATGACGTTGATTTGTTATGAATAACACATTTCGTGAATGAAATTTGAATCCAAGAGGTTTACTTGTATGTTTGGATATTCAGCAACATGCAATTTGGCTCAATTTCAGATCACGTTTAAAAGTAAAATTGACCAAGATGTTTTTAGCAACGTATCTTGTTCCTTGGTAAATGTTGTATGTCGTATTGGTGTATTAGAATGGCATGCATTCTGTCATGACTGCCTGCATCCAAAGACCTACTGCGTGATATAGTACCATGTAAGCAGCAATAAATATGTTTCACGGAAAGTCAATTTGATCCTAAAAGGATGGCTACGCATGTGACGACTAAAGATAACTTTTGATTTTACACCGTATTAGAAGGATACCAAAGTCCCAGGAGAAAGCCTGCTGGGCAAGTGGAGTCAATAATGAAATTCAAGCTCTACTCTGGTCAAACTGCTTCTCAAAATAAGGCCAAGTAACAAAAATAATCAGTTGATCGTCCATACTTTTTCCGAAAAGTTGGTGAGGGAGGCCCTTATTATTTGATATGTTGTTATTTTTTCCAAGATGGTCGCCATGTCAAAGATGGCCACCATAATATATTTGAAGATGATTCTATAGTATTTTTATGTTATTAAAGTGCAATTGTCAATACCAATTAAAAAGTGTTTTGCTGATTTTTTGGTTTTGTTTTGGGGATTTAAAAAAAAATAACAAATAACACAAAAAAATCGGTGCTTGCGGCGTTCAAAATTTAACGCTTTAAAACGCTTTAAACGCTTTAAAACGAAAATGTGAAGTCATAAATAAAACTTGTCGGAAAAATACTATTTGTTTTATTATCAAATATAGCATTATAAATCTAAGATATTAATTTAAAAGTATCTTTCATACTTCGCTAAATTCTGAGCTCCGATTCTCCGTCCGATTTTCGGATTTACCCCATCAACGACGGGAGTATGTCAATTATAAGAATGATCTATATTATGTTGTTTATACAAAGGTATTCATATTAAGACAATGGTTTAGATTGTAGAAGTTTTCAAATAACCTGTATGGATTCTATCATTAAGAAGTAGTAAGGCCAATTAATTAATCGCTAGTTTTACGCCCAACCTTTCTCAATGTTGAAAACTGAGGGTTTTTTCTTGGATGATAATTCTGACTATAATTCATGCAATTAATTAATAGCCCACAACATGTGTTATGCACAGATATCCGTTTGAGTATGAATCTTTTAATTCTGTATTCAAATGTAGAAAACAACGACCATGTGCACGTGATCATTGTTGGTTGAAACTATATAGAATAATCGATTTGTGACATTCTTCTTCAAAATCAAAAACTCTAAATTTGTCACTTAAAAAGTATGACAATAAATTCAATAGCGTTAATGTGAAGTGAAATATCCTGTTTTTTTGCAATGCTAATGATGCCTTTGTGCAAATGGGTGATTCCAAAGTAACGTTTGTGACCGAAAAATTGGAAAATTTCACTTTAAAATGGCCACAGAACCTAGCATAAACATTATATCAACGAGTTTGTTGTTGATAATGGTGCTCACTGGTGGGATCAAGACATGCAGGTGTTTAAAGATTAAAATAATTGCCAAGATACTGAATAAAGTTCATGTAACGTTCGGTAACGTTTGTGACCTCGCACGGAAATGGTTTCTTGCTCCATATGACTTCAAAGTAAAATTTCTCTGACATGTTAGCGAATTTTTTATTGCGCTTTTTACAGATAATTGGTAACATATTTACCAATAGTTCATAAAATTGGTAGGAAATTCTATCGTCAGGATTTCCTTTAATGCAATGTTTTGTTTGGTAACGTCTGGTAACGTTTGTGACATTTAGGTGTAACTTTTTGGTAACGTTTGTGACATTTTTGAATGAAAACATGTGCTCATTCATGCACGGATAGAAAAAATTCAAAATTTCTGATTAGAAAATACTTTTTACATACCGAGTAACAAACGTATGACTGAAAAAACTGCTCATATGGTCGAATAAAAAAGCTGATTTTTTGCTTGAAATCAAAAAAGGTTTAGTTTTCACTGGAATGAGCCAAATGTCTTCTTACAATTTTAAAGCAATTGAAAACGCTTGTGATCTATTTTCGTTAATCTCAGGTGTACTCAGTTTAAATAGATGTAAAGGTTTAGACATTTTAGATGTTGCTACTCAAAGGAAATGTAACTTTTGTAATGTTGCCTCTAGACTGCTTTAACATCAATTATATACCCATCGAGTAATAGCAAAAAAAATAAGGAATGTAATGATAACAAAACGTATTCTTAAAGTCTGTAAAATAAATAGTGGTTCAAGTTGCAAAGCACAATATATCTGTAAGATCGAAAACATTTTAACATGTCCCATTTTGAGTAGCATTGCAAATCACACACACAACGAGACTTGAGTATTTTACAAGATGGCAATATTGATCTGCTAAAAAGGCTAATCAAAATACACAGTGAAGTAATTGGTAAACCATACTTTCTTCTTTAAGCATAATTAGGAACAAAAGTGTTGAATTGTTTAATGCTAGATGACGTGTATTTTATGCATGCAAGATGCACATAGGATACAGTAGATATAATCAAAAGTGTAATTTCTGAGGGAGGGTACTTTTTAGTTTAGTATTAGTATTTGTGTTTCGGCGCTTTTATCAGCTCTATATAGACACCACATTCATCATAATTGGCTGAAACATTCAAGATTTTATAAGAAAATACTGTCGTATTTAAAATTCATTTCTGTTTTATCAAAATTGTTTTTGTCTTTTGATTTGCTACATCAAAATTGAGTTTTAGCAAAATGACAGATCTTTGTTTGTTTTGTTTGTTTGTTTGTTTGTTTGTGTATATGAATCATATATAATACAAAAAACTAAAATGTACAACATAAAATATCCTATGATATATTCCCTTCAATTGATCACGATAACAACAGAATAAAGATATCCAGTCTGCATACTGCCATAACCTGTATGAAGTTATGAAGGTACGGGTATATAGAATAAATTCTTTAGACAAGATTTTAAAGAACTGTTGAATATCCGATAAGGTTGTAAACTTCATGAACAA
>JXSR01S063090.1:84039-94155 GCA_000969725.1 Ophiothrix spiculata
AGCGTTGCCGAAACAAGACACCTTTATGGAATTTGTGACCTGAAACAGTCGGATATATTCAGAACAAACTGCCTGAGGTACAGCTTATATAAAAACAACATTCCCGTAAGGAATATTATATAGGTTTATCGTGTCTATGTTGGCCACCCTAAATGTCAGATAAAAGGATTTGTAATGTATGTTAAATTAAACGAATTACTGTACAATAACATGTTGGTTATCTGTAGGAAATGAGGTTAAGGTAAAAGGGAATCCATCTGCTTAAGAAAATGTGAATCCTAACTATTTTTTCATCATGAAAAGATAAATAGTTTCCATTGCCTTTGCGGGGACTCAAACGCAAACGAATCGGATGCGTGTTTGAATACATTTTAACAACAAAAATCTTTTTGAAATCATATGGAATGGAATTAAATTTAAATGTTTTCAGTTAAACAGATATATTTTGCAGAATCTAAAGCAAACTGCTACAGGTTGAAGCTGCTGAAGATTTCCATCATGTTAATATGTACTTTCCATTTTGCTTGCCGCGCAAGTCGATCGTGATCAAAGTTAACATCATCTTTCTTGATCCTATTCTCGATGGGTAAAGCAAGAATTCGATCTCTGACTTATCAGTTGTTGCAATTTGCTCATTTGGCGTTGTTATCACGACAACTGTCACAAGATGAATAATAATGACATGGACATCTCACTGTAACAAGACACCTTAATGGAATATGTAAGCTAAAATAGTCGGAGTCATTCATAACAGAATGCCCGAGGTACTTCTAACGTGAAAACAACATTCCCATATGGAATATTATCAAGAATTCATGTTCGCTTCCCTAATAGCAAATAGATGGATTTGTATAATATTACACGAATGAATGAAAAGATGAATGCTAGCTTCATTCACATCTTTAGCGTTGCCGAAACAAGACACTTTTATGAATCTGTGGCCTAAAACAGTCGGATACATTCAGAACAAACTGCCTGAGGTACAGCTTATATAAAAAATACCATTACCATAAGGAATATTATGTAGGTTTCATCGTGTCTACGTTGGCCATCCTTAATGTCTTATAAAAAGATATGTATGTTAAATTACACGAATAGCGGTACAATAACATGTCGGTAATCCGTAGGAAATGAGGTAGTTTCAAAATAATGCTTCATAAGAATAATAAGCCAAGGGTATAGTGCTTTTTTAATGCAATAGATAAAAAAGAATAAAAAACATTCTTTTGTAGATTGAGGTAATTCAGATGTTAAGCCACGACACAGAGCTGTTCATCACAAATCAACAACGATTCTTTCACGTGTCTGCGTATTCTTATCGCATAAGGGCCACCGAATGTGATAAAAATACGCAAACGAATCGGATGCGTGTTTGAATATCTTTTTGGCAATAACATGTCGGTAATCCGTAGAGATGAGGTGAATTCCAAAATAATGCTGCCTTAAAATAATAAGCCAAGAGGTATAGTGTTTTTTAAAGAAACAGAAAATATAGATTAAAAACATTCTTTTGTAGATTGAGGTAATTCAGAGATTATTTAGGTGTTCAAACACGACACAAAGTTGTTCATCACAAGTCAACAACAATTCATCCATGTGTCTGCGTATTTTTATCGCGCGAGGGCCACTCGAGCGTGATAAAAAATACGCAAAGCAATCGGATGCGTGTTTGAATACCTTTTAACAACGAAAATCTTTCTGAAATCGTATGGAATGGAATTAAATTTAAATGTTTTTAGTTTAACAGATATATTTAGCAGAATCGGAAACAAAATGCTAATGGTTGAAACTGCTGAAGATGTACATCATGTCAATTTGTACTTTCCATTTTGCTTGCCGCGCGCGCAAGTCGATCGTGGTCAAATTAACATCATCTCACCTATTCTCGTTAGGTAAAGCAAGAATTCAACCTCTGACATTGCAGATGTTTCAATTTACTCACTTGGCGTTGTTTAATACCACGACAACTGTCACAAGATGAATGATAACTACATGGACATCTCACTGTAACAAGACACCTTAATAGAATCTGTAAGCTAAAATATATAGTGACGTTCAGAACAGAATGCCCGGGATACTTCCTACATGAAAACAGCATTCCCGTATGGAATTTTATGAAGAATTCATGTTTGTTTCCCTAGGAGTCCTAGGCCTAATAACAATTCATGAATTAGATGGATTTGTATAATATTAAACAAATGAATGAACAGATGAATGCTAACTTCATGCACATCTTTAGCGTTGCCGAAACAAGACACTTTTATGGAATCGGTGACCAAAAACATTCTGATACATTCAGAACAAACTACCTGAGGTACGGCTTATATAAAAACAACATTCCCGTAATGAATAATATGTAGGATTCATCGTGTATATGCTGGCCATCCTAAAGGTCAGATAAAAGGATTTGTAATGTATGTTAAATTACACGAATTACTGTACAATAACATGTCGGTAATCTGTAGGAAATGAGGTTAAGTACAAAATAATGCTGCATTAGAGTAATAAGCCAAAGGGTCTTTGTGCCATTTTTAATGACACAGAAAAAAAAAAGAATTAAAAGAATTATTCTGTAATTTGAGGTACGCAAACGAGTCGGATGCGTGTTTGAATAGCTTTTAACAACGAAAATCTTTCTGAAATCGTATGGAATGGATATGAATTTAAATGTTTTAGCTTAACAGAATAGCAGAATCTGATGCAAAATGCTAATGGTCAGTGGCGTAGCTAGAGGGGTGCCGTAGGGGCCGTGCAGAACCCCCCCCCCCCCCCCCAATTACTGACCGTCCGTCGGTTAAAAAAGCGCCCGTCGGTAATATTGAGCCGACCGGCCACAGGTCGGGCTGCGATACTGCATAAACAATCCATCGGTCAAAGCGGCCGTAGGCCGCCTGCCAATGTCGGTTTCTGCAAAAATTACCTCATATAGATGATTTTCACAGCATTATAACTACATAAATCCAAAAATGTTTCAATTAGTCTTCCTGTAGTGTGTCAAATAGTTAAAAGCCCGGAGCTTCCGGGGCTTCGCCCCCCTGGACCCCCACCAGCCCCTGGATCCCACCCGTTATTCGCTCCACTCACTTCGTTCGCTCCGCTCGCATGGTAAATCCTATTCTGTCGGTTTGTCTTCATATTGTGCCCCCCACCCCACTTTCGTAAACCTGGCTACGCCACGCCACTGCTAATTGTTGAACCTGCTGAAGATTTACATCATGTCATGTCAATATGTACTTTCCTTTGCTTGCCGCGGAAGTCGATCGTGATCAAATTAACATCAACTTTCTTATTCTCTCTGGGTAAAGCAAGAATTCGATTTCTGACATTTCAGATGTTGCAATTTACTCACTTGGCGTTGTTGCCACGACAACTATCACAATATGAATGATAACTACATGGACATCTTACTGTAACTAGACACCTTAATGTAATTTGTAAGCTAAAATAGTCAGCGACATCCAGAATAACATGCATGAGGTACTGTCTAACATGAAAACAGAAGAATTCATGTTCGCTTCCTTAATAGCAAATAGATCGATTCGTATGATATTACACGAATGAATAAAACGATGAGTGCTAAATCATGCACATCTTTAGCGTTGCCGAAACAAGACACTTTTATGGAATTTGTGACCTAAAACAGTCAGATACATTCAGAACAAACTGCCTGAGGTACTGCTTACATAAAAACAACATCCCTGTAAGGAATAATATGTAGGTTTCAACGTGTCTATGTTGGCCACCCTAAATGTCAGAATAAATGATTTGTATGTTAACTTACACGAATTGCTGTACAATAACATGTTGGTGATCCGTAGGAAATGAGGTTAAGGCTACAGTCCCCAAAAACGTCTCGTTCGGCTGAATGTCATGTTTACTGCAAGTTTTTACCTACTTACACCTATCAGAATATCACAAATTTTGGCGTACATATTGAATAGAGTCTTTAGTTTATACATGAAACTTTACTAGGGATTTCACGTCCATAATCAAGGTCAAAATGACGCCTAAAGACTACTCCTAAAAAGTTGACCCTTTTTCGCCGAAACTTCATAATTTCATGACGTTCGAACAATTCGACTGTTTTCAAATTTTTACAGATTGTAGGCTTGATACTTCTTATTGAATTACAAACAATATTTTATAAATATGCTGAGTTGATTTTGAATGATAATGTAACAAACCCGGGTTGTTTGGCCCGAAAATCCGGACGTGAATTACGACTCTGAGTTTGCCCTGTTTGAGCTGTGAATTGCCTGTTTTAAGTATCTACATTATCTACATTTTGTCTGATATACGCATTCGCATAATTTACTTACAGATTGAGCATTCCAATGAGGCAAAAATTGCAATTTTTATGTAAACAAAAGAAAAATACGGCATTTTAATGTTTATGTTTTAGATTTTAGTTCACGCTCTCGACGCTGCCTTGATAGCTCAGCGGTAGATCGACTAACCCCCGCCATAATCCATGGTTCGAGTCCCCGCAAAGGCAGTGGAAACTATTTATCTTTTCATGATTGAAAAATAGTTAGGATTCACATTTTCCAGAGCATATGGATTCCTCGTACCCTTAATGCCAAAATGATGCTGCATTAGAATAATGAGCCAACTTGAAGGGTATAGTGCTTTTTTTTTTTTAAAGAAACAGATAAAAAAGAATTGAGGTAATTCAGAGGTTATTCAGTTATTCATACACGACACAGAGTTGTTCATCACAATTCAACAACGATTCATTAACGTGTCTGCGTATTTTTATCGCACAAGGGCCACCCAACCGTAATACAAATACAAAAACGAATCGGATGCGTGTTTGAATACATATTTAGCAACGAAAATCTTTTTAAATCATATGGAATGGTATTAAATGTCAATGTTTTCAGTTAAACATATATATTTAGCAGAATCGGAAGCAAAATGCTTCTGGTTGAAGTAGTCTATCTAGATGGACCTCACAAGCGAGCGCCGTAGGCGCGAGCTTCGCGTTCGCTTGCGAGGTCCATCTGGTTGGACTAGGTTGAAGCTGCTGCAGATTTCCATCGTGTCAATAATATTATGTACTTTCCATTTTGCTTGACGCGCAAATCGATCGTGATCAAAATTAACATCATCTTTCCTATTCTCAATGGGTAAAGCAAGAATTCGATCTCTGATTTTTCAGGTGTTGTAATATACTCATTTTGCGTTGTTACCATGACAACTGTCACAAGGTGAATGATAACCACCACACCGCCCTGGAAGCTTCTCCCTTTATTTCCCTAGATGTGCTAATTTACCCAATATTTTTCCATTGACTAGTGACATTTGCCCTGGGAGTGCCCGGGGCGCAGCGGGGACCTCGCACTTGGGCTGATGATATCAGCTGCACCCATTGTATCATGATTTTATACAATGTCATGATTGTCAGAGCAAGAAAATGTCCAAAATTGATTTCATGATGTTACACTATGGTTTACTTTATTTTGAGATCATAATATCACACCTCAGCCAGCCATAAATATCAGCAAATCATACCCTGGGATTATGATTAATACAATCCCATCATTTATAGCCAGTTCTGAATATGTTGTCGCACCATTACCCGGTGTAATACAATTCATATTTAAGGATGCAAACATTTAATGAGTCACTTTACTCTATAGACTCTTTGCAGCTGAGCCTAACGGAAGCTAGCACGACGTTATAATCACTGCACTTAAAAAGTGTTAGAGAATAAGCGTCAACCTTGGTGAATAAATTTCGAAGTATAGTAGCCTTTCTGAAATGCCCGTTGAGAAAACTAATAATAATAATAGGCCAACTCTGATATTCAATATTTTCTATATACCGCCCTCACATAGTGTTATAGGTCAAAATTCTCAAAATTTCCTCAGTGCAACATAATTTTAAGGGCTTGAATTGAAAACAGATATAATGTTCTTCCGAGAATATATGAATAAAAAATGATGCACAGACTAAATTTTGACATTTATTCGGATAAATTTGCCTTACAAAACAAAGAAAATGGCGAAACTATACCGCTAAGGAGAAAGGAAATAAATCAACCTTTGTGAAGTGGCATTATTTTTAAAACGTGTTATGGATGAATTATTTAGTTTAAAGTTCTACAAACTAAATTAAGTCATTTTGTCAGCATTTGATGCTTTAGTTTGTTCGTGAAAAGATAAAACATGAAAATCCATCCGTCGGTATATTTCGGTACTGAAACCGGAAGTTGCTTCAACATGCCTAAAATATAGCATTAAACACCGTGAAAAACGATTCTAGATATTAACCTTCCAGGGCGGTGTAGATAACCACATGGACATCTAACTGTAACAATACACGTAATTAATGAATCTGTAAGCTAAAATAGTCGGAGACATTAAGAACAGAATGCCCGACTACATCTTACGTGAAAACAGCATTCCCGTATGGAATATTGTGAAGAATTCGTGTTCGTTTCCTTAGTAGCAATTCATGAATTAGATGGATTTGTATGATATAACACGAATGAATGAAAAGATAAATAACTTCATGCACATCTTTAGCGTTATCGAAACAAGACACCTTTATGAAATCTGTGACCTAAAACATTCGGATACATTCAGAAAAACTGCCTGAGGTACGGCTTATATAAAAACAACATTCCCGTAAGGAATATTATGTAGGTTTATCGTGTCTATGTTGGCCACCCTAAATGTCAGATAAAAGGATTTGTAATGTATGTTAAATTAAACGAATTGCTGTACAGTAACATGTTGGTTATCCGTAGGAAACGAGGTTAAGTCCATAATAATGCTGCATTAGACTATTAAGCCAAGGGTTATAGTGTTTTTTAAAGAAACCGAAATAAAGATTACAAACATTCGTTTGTAGATTAAGGTAATTCAGAGATTATAATGTTTTAGACATGGTCTCAGTGACACAAACTGTACGAAGTTCTTGTAAGTATTGTGCAATAAGAGTTTACGGTCTTATATACACCAATTGTCAATGTCATATTTCTGATATTTAACCTGGATAATACTTAAAGGAAGAATTTTTTTCCATTAATATTATATAGGGTATTGGCTATAGAAATTATGAGGACAATTATTTCATTAATCGAGGTAAATTACTTGCATGTACACGTAGAAATTATAATCTTTGTTTCTTCAAGCAGTATAATAAATGATTCCCCTTTCCTTTAGTTTTCTCAATTAATTGAGAGGTGCGTCTAACAATATGTAAAATTTGGGCAATGTGTATTACCTAGAAATATTAATTTTGACGGCTTTTACAAAAAGACAAGATAAAAAGTCCTTAACGAATATTGTCCAGATGGCCGTTAGAACATATACGCCTTGCTCATTCTTATTTTTGTGGCACTTTTCAATACTCCAGTTGTTTTTTTTTTTTTTCGGTTAGCGTAATTAAGCATTTACTTTTATCCCAGTTTTGAAATATATAGTTCCATCGGGTTAAGGCATAACCTAAAAATGGTAATATTTCGGTATTGACTCCGTGCATAACTCGTTTACACGGCTTTAGGAGACAAAGATGCTGTCAATTTGTAATACGCTGTCAGCAGAGAAGAGAAACTGTCAAATCACATAACCTATTTCTAAAATCTGAACCGCTGAAGATGTTTACTTTTCAAAACCTCGTTACCGCGATATTCAACCATCATGTCAGAGATTATAATTATGATATATTTTTTCAAACAACGTTTCGAAATTATCGTATGTTTAAATAACTTAAAGGATTTGCCAATCATCCTGATTCATAAATATCAGTTTTTTCACTCATGACTATTTATTCGGTAATATGGGAAACAATGAAATGTTGAAACTGTAGACAAATCATTCTATGTAAAGTTCTACATCCACTTTAATACAAACATTTAAAGATTGTTGTTGCTCCAACTGATATGAACCAGTCTATTCGTTTGTTGACCTATCTTTATAGTATTATGTGCTTCCTCGCCGATGAACCTCATTATTACTCAACTAATTTAAAAGCTGAATAAACTGCTATTAAAATAACTGCAAGGTGGTCACAGCGTATAGTGGCGTCGGTCTTTTGGATCTGCGGCTAAACAAAGCTAAAACTTGCTTTCATGAGCATGTGATCCGACGGGAATACCTCATTGGGAGTGCTATAAAACTGGGCAATTTCGGACTCCTCTATCATTTTCAGTACCCCTAAGCAACGGAGTGTATCTGAACTGAACCATATGTAATCTAGAGTTGCACAGTACATCTCATCCCCTGAATCTTTCTGTGCAAAGTTCTCATAGTTTCTAGCAATGCTAGAGATCATTTGAAAGTCGTCTTCTGGGCATGAGATGAAAAGCTGATCTCTGGATCCTCCTCGATGCGTGTACATCTTCATCTGGTCAATGGAAGTTTGAGTTACAGTAGGATTTTGTAAGATCTCTCTGGAATCGGGAACACTTTGCTTGATTCGGCATGCGCTGTTGATATCACATGACTGTGAAAGAGTCGAATGGATTGACTCATGGCTGTGACATGTAAACGGAGGCTCAGTTCCCTGTAATTAAAGGTAAAAAAAAACTAAGGTGAATAACATAATTATGATATCAAAAATCAACAATTGTGAACGCAAAGGCATAAGGGACGCACCATTAGATTGTCAGGGGGGAGCAGGAAGTTGGGTTCGGGTTGATTTTTTTTCGCGTCCCGTTCGCAGGTGAAAAAATGTCTGATTTCGCATTCACAGTTAATATCACATGACTGTGAAAGAGCCGAACAAATTGTCTCGATGTTACAAACCTCGTGGCTATGACATGTAAACGGAGGCTCCATTCCCTTCAATTAAAAAAAAACGTCATGAAGATGTGAAAAGATGTGACACGTTCAAAAATTGTTGGTTACTTAATCATGAGCATAAGAAGTAACAAACCCTAGTCCGTATTTTACAACTTACCGTATATCTTGATGTACCTGATTTTTTTAGCGCAAGCTCAACGTCAATTTGCCTTTTACGCCTTCAAAGATTTTGTTAAGGAGATAATGCCATCATGAATGTAGAATTGAAGTTTTTTGTTTTACTGTTGACATCTTAAAAACATAAACCGTATCTTTATAGAAATGAAAACTTAGAAACAAGTGTCAACACATTAACTGTAAATTTAGTGCACTATGCCTCCCTAATTTGCAATTCCACGAAGCCTCAGCATACTTTACAGGTGTTCGCTGACCACTGTGGCTCAAGTAAGCTCTACTCCACACCTTTTCAGGTTCCGTGGCAACCTGCTCTGAACCTCGATCAGACCACATAGATACAATCGCTACCCGATCAGATCCTCGGGTTTCGTATTGGTTTCCGTAAAACAATTAGCAGCAAGTTCTTTGTCAACATTTGAAGTACACTCAACTATTTTGCACCAGTGGTATTCGAACTCAAAACTTACGCACCGCATAAGCGAGTGCCTTACCGTTTGAGCTAATGACCGCAATTTGACAATGGATCATCAGAAAATACATGCAAAAATGTGTGCAAAAACTGAACAATACTTCCGTCTTGATCCTTTTGCTACGTAAGGGCTCTGTCACACATCACGAAACGTACGAATAACGAACTAATAATGTACACTGGTTTGGTAATTGAAATGCATGTAATCGATTACCAAACCAGTGTACGTTATTAGTACGTTATTCGCACGGTACGATGATGTGTGACATGGTCTTAAGAATACACGCCAAATAGCAAACAAACTTCATCTTACCGTGATCGTTTTATAAGCACTCTTGAGAGATCGAGAATTGTGTCTGATTTTGTAGTAGAGAACATCAGCAAGAAAAGCACTCTTATCAGCAACATAATCAACAAAAGAAAATTCGAGACATTAGCAGGTTATCATGATACATGAGCAGACATGATACATGTAAACATCTTATGAAAATTAAGTATTCAAAGTCTGCTCAAATTACGAGGGTCATTCAAAAAGTTCTACCTGTTGTATCATAACTTTAGTTCAGTTAAAGGTGAACACTTGAAAACTGACACAAATATAGCTAAGAATGTCACCTACACATGGTGAAACAATTATATCAATATAATTTTTAGATTTCTGTAGGTTACCTGAAAACCACAGTAAGGTTAGGGTACACCGGAAACGGTAAAATATCT
>JXSR01S063096.1:3270-17550 GCA_000969725.1 Ophiothrix spiculata
TGGACTCATAAATTGTGTTAACAATTTTAAACAAGAGAGGTGTTGCTCATCACTGCACAACACAAAACGCTACATTCTTCTGAAACTGTAGCTAGTTTGTCAGATCGATCACAAAATGAAACCCAAGAGACAACAGCTATCACTTAGTTCTTTTCATTCTGCCTATTATATTTTCATTTGCTTATGAATCAAACAAAATAATACAGTTGACAATAATATAACGATGGTAACTTTTTACAGCAACTTGTAGTAACCGTTTTCTATTTGGTTTTCCATATTGTTTTAATTGGTAGAATCAGATACCAATGATAGCATGTCCAATTGATTGGATTGGGTAATAACACTTCCATTCATTGTCAATTATTGCCCTATCAATTTGAGTTCATCATGAATACTACAAGTGACCTTACAGGGATTGGCTAGGGTTTATTTTATCAAAGCATGTATCAAAAATTATGGTTAGGTGTGTGAATTCTAACTTAGAGTTCATAAGGCACATTCAATTCTTTTTGATGCTGCTTATATAAATTTGCCTTTTTTTTTTAGAAACACAAAGACTTTTTACTTTTATTTCAAAAATGTTTAGAAGTTCAAGTATTATGCAATTTTCTATTTTCCAGACACTGATTATATTGTACCATTTTCAACCCATTCATTTGGAATTGATTGATAATAAAGGTCTTATTGAAGAGAAGTGGAATATGACGATCAGGCTACAATTAGTCCGAAATGTATGATTTGAGTGAAAATCATGTATAAATATAGAGGGAGATTCAAGATTACCTATACAGCACCTATACTGCCAGTGTAATGACATTGACTGCCATGGGCTTCAATTTGGGGTATTTGGTCCACTTGGAGTGCAGATTTGTTATGTGTAGGGGAAAACCGCACAATTTTTTTGCCGCGAATGGTATGCAAAACTGAACAAAAATATAAGTGCGCATATAGAATAATGAGTACACTATTACATTTGGGGGGGGGGGAATATTTCCATAAATTTTCTGAAGAATCAAGAAGTGAAGAGAAAACAGTGAACTTAGTTTTATCAATCATGGCTATTTCCATTAACTGTGTGGCCACACAGTCATAGACGATTACACATGCTATACAAAGGCATTGGTGCACAAGAATTTGTCAAGTTTCTGGACCTCAATATGATCAGTTCCCATAAACAAAACTTTTATCATTTTCCTTATAAAATTCCATTTACCATTTTAAACATGGGACACTAGATTTAGAAATATGAAGAAATTCTCAATTGAAGGTATTTAGATGGATTTTTCATTCTTAAGAATCCATATGTGGAAATTAATGAGTGGAAGACTAATTTTGTTCCAAATTGTTCAATTCTTGCAATGATAGTCACAAAGTAAGCAGAATGTATATCATCATAAATTGCTAGCCATTGAGGATTATCAAGTGGTCACATCATATACCCTATGGGAGTTTCCAAACTTTTTTTTAGTCATGACCCCAGTTTGGCTCAATTTTCTGTTATAAAAACTGATGGCAACCCCAATAAACAATGTTATCAGAATTTTTATATCTTGCGTATCTTTTTGCAACCTAACACCATATCAGGGCTAACAACAAGTAGAATATGATATTTTCAAGTAGTTTCCTAATGTGCTTGAATCAATGAACCATGAACCAATCCAAGGGTTTAGCCAGGATTTGAAAGTAGGGCGTCCAAATTCGCACCCGGACGAAAAGGCCGACTTAGTCAAGACATCGTGACGTCAGCAGGGCGTCAGCATGATTAATATTCATACTTGGCAAAGAAGACAATTATATAGTTATACCAACATGGTGAACTTACAAAGACACAACACAGTTTAAACATGATATAAAGCCCATTTTGAAGTCCACAAAAGTACATAAATTGATCAGATTTTGTGATGATGATGATTATTGAAGATAAATTTTAACATTTAATTTCATATCGTAAAACACATATTTAGATGCCGTATTGGGCGGCCTTTGCTTTTTACAGGGCGTCCATTGTCGTGTTCAGCCGTCCAAATGACGGTTGGACGATTCTCTGGCTTAACCCTTAAACCAATCAAAGAATGTATGATATGTCGAAAGGTATGACCTGTTGGTGATAACAGGACTTGACTTGTCATCTAATAATTCTGAATCATGCCCTTTTCCACCAGACCACATAAATTCTATGTATTTGCCTTATTCAGATTCAGATTCAGTTATCTCAAAATCGTAAACAAATTACACATCAAACACACAAGTTATAAACTTACAATGATAATGAGGACATAATCAAAAGACCAAAAAGATCTGAAGCCATTATGCCCTATATACAACAACAAAAATATAACAAAAACGTATGTCTTAACCCTTTGAACCCTGGCCATTCCACGTGTATCTGTACCGCTGACCCGGGCCAACCCGAAAGTTTAAAAACACAATATAACCCCTAAATTTACTTATATTTTGATTTCCCTTGCTTTACTTTTTCATTTTATAGTATCGGTAGTCTGAATTATTCCAATAACCAGCATTCACAAAAGAATACTATTTATGTCGACCAACATATTCGTCATTTACGTTGTAGTCTATGGGCAAAGCCACATTTGTTGAAAATTGTGATCAAATTTCCAAAATTATATGGAATTTGTCACCTCTGTCGTGTAAATAAGAGCAAAATAACCCATCAAACATGGGTTCAAAGCTTCATTGATGTCTTCCGATATAAATAAGACCATTGAAAATTGTAACTACCCATGCCTGGTGACAGACACATCAAGTTTCTGACACGTGACCTTAAAGCCAATAAACCGGCTCATCGGGTATACGGTACATGTACACGTAAGCCGGTATACCGGCTCGTTGGGTTCAAAGGGTTAAGCAAAAAAAAAACTTTCAATGCACAAATACAATGCCCAAATGCGAAAAACGAATCAGCAGATTTCAATGAAAATTTTGATTTCCATTATATTTTCATGCCCTTAAATACCAACTAATAAAATGAAAGAAATTTTAATTTCAATTTGTTTTTAGAGCTCTTATTAGTCTTAACAGTTTTAGATTGCTCTACTATTTTATCAAGGGAATTCCAAAGTGAAGGTCCACAATTTCTAATAGCTTGGTTTGGGAACGTTTTCTTTGATTGATTTATTGCATAATCCTGGGCATTTCGTGTTGCATATTTATGGTTCTCAGCATGCTTAATGAAATACAGTTTAAATATACTTGGTAGATTATCTATGTGATGTTTAAACATGAATATTCCAATATTAAGTGGTAGGTATCAAATACATTAAGAATCTCATAATTTGAAAATAGAGGGCTTGTGTGGCTTCTATAATGACTGTTTAATATAGTTCATAAGGTCCATTTCTGTAACTTAAATATTTTATTCAGGTACAATTTATTTGCATTACCCCAAATCAAAATTCTATAGTTGATATAAGGAAGAACTAAAGAACAGTACAGTGTATATAATATATTATATATATTTTTTGGTAGAAACTGTTTAAGTTTTGACATCATACCAATATAGTCATGTTACTTGAAATTTGTTTTTCTATTCTATAATATAAAAATATGAAACAGTTATTTCAAAATTTAAATTAGGCCATTCTCTTGAATGAAAATATTTAAGATTTGGGAAAACAGGTCAATTGTTCCAGTGATATTATTATCCATTATCATCTGTTTGCAGAATGTGGAGACTTGAAATTTTCAAAGCAGCTAACTTTATGGGGTACTGATGAAGAGACGGTTAGATTTGACTAGCCATAGCAAGCTCTTCCTCACGACTCTTCCTAAGGAAGGCTGTGTTCAGATAAGATAGGCTTGTTTGCACATATTTGGCTATTTAATTGTATCCTGCTTATTGGTAAAGTGGAAGCAAGCCTCAAGCGGCTTTGACTAGTTAGTTTTGCTCGGATGAAATTCACTTCCGTTAATTTATTTTGGTTAGATCAAAGGGGACCTTGGGACTCATGAATTGATGTGTCTTAATTAAGTGGGTTAAGAGCAGGCCTCTTTTTAAGAAATTATGCTACAAGTTGTATATATTTGAGATCAATCCATAAAACGTTCTTATCCAGTCAGTTGTGGCTCCATTACCTACCCGATCAGCTGTAACTGTAGATCAGGAACTCTTAAAAATCATTTTCATCACCTGCACATATGTGCCTAAACCTACAATCTTAGACTTAGTGAGTTGTTATATTTATGAAATTTTAAGAGTAATTGTTCTTGACAAAGTTATTTATTTATTTCTACTTTGTATTAGTGTTATTTTGGTAAGTTTGCCTGTTTTTTTAACCATTTTGATTTTCCTTCTCCAATAATCCTGCTATTGCTTCTAAGCGCTTGAGTTCTATCCCATGCCCAAATTTTGTACAATTTGCAGAGATGCTGCTTTCAGAAAATGTCCTGATATCAAGAATTTCTTCAAGATATTTTACCTTTCAGCAAATTTCTTGATTTTACAAAGAATAGAAAATTATCTTCAAACTTTATTGATATGATATTTTCATGACACTACCTAAGTAAAACAAATGTCAAATTCAGTCAAACAGACCCAAATTCCATTTGAAATTACTGTATAACACTTGGGTAGTGTCATGGGGGCAAATATAATTTCATGAATTGTATTGTTGTAACATTTTCTCAAATAATTCAGATTAATTTCTTTTCCTTTACTTAAAAGTTTGGAATTTGCAAAATTAAATTAGTGAAATTGACAAATTTGCATTTCCCATGCAGTGAAACTTACAAACACTCACTTAATCTGTTTAAATTCCCTATAGATATGGGTAATTCCAAAAGCAAATGTTGCAATATTTGACTGGACTTGAAAAAAAATTATTCACAAATTGTCATCAATGAACGAATGGAAATATATATATTAAATGTTTCATGAGTGTTTGGAACATCTTAGACTCAAGGTTCTTCATCTTGATAAAAGTTCATTTTTAAAGACAAAATCTGGATTAAATTTAAGCTATCAAATTGTTAATATTGTATAACATCCAGTGAGTGACATGCCGTCCAAATTGAGTCATCCTTTCTCACAAACATCGGTTGTAGGGAAACTGATGCTTGACATCTCTCTCGAAGTTTTATCTCTACGGAAATTAGCCCTTAATTTGAGAAAAAGTTGTGGGGAAAATTAGCTGTCATAAATAATTTCCTTGTATACAGGCGTAGTAATTAGTGCAAGGATGATAATTGCGGCATTGGTTTCCACACGTGGTTATGGGGAAATGGCTAGATGATCAATAATATTAGAAGAGGATTTCCAAGTCATTAACATCGTTGCGGGTTGGCTTTCTTCGGTAAATCTGCTCATTCCAAGATGGTCATAGAGCGTGACATTGTGTGTAAACAAGTAAGGGATGTTGCTCTTGGTCGCTATGCCAGTTTCAAAGTATAGAGCTCATGTTAATTGAGATATGGTGCTATCTTCTCCATTCATCTGCATTTGTAGACCTATTTAGGCCAGACAGATTAATAGAAGTTGGTTTTGATTCTGGTAATATTGTTTTAAATAATTAGAAATGACTGGCCTTAAGTTTATGTTTTACAAAGTTAGGAACTGCTTATTAGAATTGTGAAATTGGTGTCGTCTATGCCTATATAAAAACAGGGGTTGGTGGTTATTTCTCCCCCTCCTTCGACCTGTTCTTAGTATAGAGCATTAAAAAATAAAGGGAAAACAGTTCTTAGCTGCTTCGTAAAAGTTGGTTATTTGTATGTGTGAAACCAAACTGGAAGTTGTGATTTCCCCTACACATCACCTTCTTGAGACATTAAACTTACAGTGGATAGCAAAACATGTGAAGGGGACAAGCAATAATGTCACAATCACATACCGGTCTATATGACATTTTTGACTTTTTTGAGAAAATTTGTCTGGATTGATATATTGATGATTTCTTCATATTTTCAAAGTTAATTAATTTTGGTCTTTATGCGTTCTGTTTAAATTTAGCTTTTCACAAACTGCACTATATGCAAAAATCACGTACTTAAGTATGACGTAAACAATGCATCACATACAGATCTATTATGGTGCGCTATTTGAACTTCACAATGAAAAAATTTTCACATACAGATCTATATCAAATAGCTCAGTTTGACGTATTCAATTACTGTACTAAGAGATCGCTAAATGTAAAAAAAAGCGTTTTCACATAGAGATCTATATTAGTTCACAACTTTATTAAATAGGGTTAAAAGTAGTAATTTTAGTTGAAATTAAACATAGTAACAAGTTTGAAGTCTTTTCTTTTAAAAAGAAATTAGTATCAGAAGAAAACTTAAGTGCAAGGCTATTTTATGTCACAAAGTCTAATTAAGAATTTTCAAATGCGATTTTCTCGAAATGCGTCTTTCGTCATATAGAACAGTATGTGATGTGACCGACAATTTGAATAATTTATTTAGATATCTTATTTCAACAGTAGCGCTATTTTTATGTTCAGGAATTTCTTCAGTAAAAATTAGGCACATCATTTTATGATTTTATACAGTAAAGTCGCCTATTTGAAAAATGGTTGTTTTGTCCATTGAAAGAAAAAAGTATTGAACTATTTAAATTACATGATACAGGTAGGGAAAATACCATGTGTGAAGGATGAATCTGCTTTTGTAAAGACCAAAGGCCAGCATATAGAACATGAGACATCCATCCCTATTAGTGCTCCAGGAATTGCCCACATGGGACAGATAACAATGGTGGCTGTACATGCTAGGTGTTGTAATGTCACTTCACCATGTAACTCGGATAAATCACATTGTGTAAATGGGAGCAGTGAGATGCTTAAAGCAATACTATAAAGTGTTAAAAATGAAGCGCCCCCTGTCACCCATGACTTTTGATTGTTTTAGCTTATATGTATTGTTTTGGGTTCCCTCCAAATGACTTTGCTTAAATTTGATACTTTTTCTGTTATGGCCATTTGTTGAATTAAATTTAGGGATCCTGAATTTTATTCCACATGTATTAGTATAGGAAAGCATGCATGTGCTTTTTATCCATTTTTCAGTGGTAAAACGATTTTGCAAGAAGAAAAAAATTGAAAATGATTTTAGATAGTCACATTCCTTCATTTTATTTTATTTTTAGTATTATAACCCATTTTTGGTCAAAATGTTATAGTATTGCTTTAAAGGAGAACACTAAATGCATGTTTCTGCCCTCTGACCACATGACTATTCTCTACTTTGCATTCAGTGTACCTCACATGTTGTATATGGAATACGTTCAACCTGTTATTATAACATATTTTCTTAGAAATTTTGATTGAATTGATATTGAAGTACGTTTAAGCAAAATGTTGCTTGTACACATAAATCCCACCTGACATCAACTTATGTAATTGAAGTAAATAGGTATTTATTTCTTAATCTTTGACAGGAATTGTAACTAGAAAATTTTATTTGGAGTTAACTTGTACTCCTTTTAGCTTCTAATAATCTGTAGTTGGAGTTCATATTTAATGCAGTATGATGTAGATTGGTTCACATTATATTTCAAAATAGATTTGGATGATTTTGCTTTATTAATCCAACAGTTCCCTCAGAGCTAGTACAGTTTAGAGCAGATTGATTCACATACTATTCTACCATTTATATTCCCAACAGGTTTGTACAGAAGGAAGACTTGTAGTAGAGTTCACATTTGATGACCTGATGCGGATCAGATCGTGGCATTTTGCAATCAGGCAACATCGTGAACTAATACCAAGAAGTGTTATAGCCATGCAGGTAAGTCAAGCAACAACTACAAGTGGGGTTTATGAAATGCTGGAAAACTTCCCAAAAGTTTGGATTACTACATTCTCTGGGTCAAAGATTTGTGACGCCACACATCGAAAGGTACACATTGCACCATTAGACAAAATACATTGAAAGAGAATTAATTAGACTTTCAAATGAAACATGATTTTGAAACCTGACCATTCATTTTTGAAGTTACAATGAAAAAGGCACAATTTTTTTTATAATTTTCTATATACGTTACAAGTTTAATTTGCTCATATCTCTAAACATGCTTTGCTGCAGTGATATACCTTTCAACAGCACATTTATCAACTTTTATTTTATTTATTTATTTATTGACATCTTTAAAGAGGGTAGCCTTATCAGTGTTCTAGTATTGCTTTCCATAAAGGGCCCTCTAAAACCACTACTTGCAACTTATAATTTTGCCAGGAAAGGGTATCGGATGGGCCTTGGCTTTATGAAGGTGTTTTGTTTTGTTGTTGTTGTTATTTTGAAATCTCTTAAAGATAGAAAATCCCAGAGATGCAAATAGCAGTTTGAATAGCCTCCTTTAAATATTTAAAATTTTCTCATTATTCTTTAAAACATGAAAGTTTCTTGGTTAAATAAGATTACTATGTTTAATCTTTATAAATCAATTTATTTGAAAATCCCAGCATGTGGAAAAAGTGTAGTTTTCACAAGAGGAGGTTGTTAGCATTGATTTTTTTTAGCTACTGAAGAAATTAAAAACTCCATAAAGGAATTAGCCTATTTGCTAAATGTCAATCGAGTACATACATATCAAATATATACAGAAACAACAGATATCAGGTGATTTGCACAAAATAAAGGAACACAAACATACACATTGTTAGGTAACATGCCTATTAAGATTTTAATCTTTTAAAAATGAGGCATGAACATTATGGTAATATGACTAAAACCAACACAGCCCCACTCAAGTAGATTAGAATGTAGTGGTGATATTTGCATCCTGCATATAAGTAATTAAAATGCCTTTATTTGTTGATTGTTAACTCCCATTTTCTAGATTACTAACAAATTACTGCAATTGAATTTCAAGGTGTAATCTTACTTAGTGCAATCCAGTTAGGGTTGTAAGATAGAGCAATGTTCCCAGTAACGTATAAGTATGCATTACAGTACCTTGGGCATCATAAATTGACATAGCTGTTAGCAGGGACTTGTCTCTATATACCTAAAAGACAATTGCATTTCGTGTTTTCCCTTCAAGGGTAACAAGGAGTAGTTGTTCATTTTTCATTTTCTGTCCAATGATGACTGAATTTGCTTAACCCTTTGAACCCTGGTCATTCCACGTGTATATTTACCGCTGACCCGGGCCAACCCGTAAGTTAAAAAACAAAATTTAACCCCTAAACTGACTTTGATTTTGATTTCCCTTGCTTTACTTTTCATTTTACTGTACAGTCTGAACTGTTCCAATAACCAGCATTCACAAAAGAATACTATTTACCTCGACCAACATATTCAACATTTACGTTGTAGTCTATTGGCGAAACAACATTTGTTGAAAATTTTGATCAAATTTACGAAAATATGAGGAATTTTTCACGTCAGTCGAGTAAATAAGAGCAAAATGACCCATCAACCATGGGTACAAAGCTTCATTGATGTCTTCTGATATAAATAAGACCATTGAAAATTGTAGCTACCCATGCCTGTTGACAGACACATCAAGTTTCTGACATGTGACCTAAAACCTGGTTAACCGGCTCATCGGGTATCAGGTACATGTACACGTGAGCCGGTATACCGGCTCATCAGGTTCAAAGGGTTAAATAACATATTACTGTTTGTTCCCTCTGCTGATTTTCTACAAAGTCATGCTTGGGTTCACTTTAAATGCAAGCGAAATGCAGCAGAGACTCCTTTTATTATAGGACATCAAGTAGTTGGTGTTCATTTTTCTAACATTTGAAAACATTTGGCCACAAAATAGGGAAAATATTAAACTTGAAAGTTAGAGAACTTGGATCATATAGTCTTTCATGCTGATTCAAAATTAGATTACATCTTTTAAGTTTGAGCACCAAGAGAGTTTTTTTACCAGAAAAAATCAGTCATACATTCAGAAAAGTCAGAACTTGTAATGGCCACATTAGTTTGGAATCTTAATCTTAAAGCTGAGTTTAAGTTCTTTCATTATTTTAATGTCAAAGGAAGATGGTGAAATCTTAACATTTTTGTACTTCATAAATGTATAATGCATAGAAATTGAAGCTAATTTAATTGAATAATGTAAGTACATAAAGGCAATTATCTTAAAAGTATCTTGAGGTTCATTGAACATTTACTGTTTAGTAAACAAATTGGATGCTATAGGAAGGGCTAACATATTATGTTTAAAATGATAATTTAGAACATCATCTTGAGATGTACAAAAGTTATGGGTATTTAGAGAAAAGAAGCACATGCCAATATTTTATATAGTGTTTTATGGTGCAAAAAATACTAGGAGATATTATCAATGCACTAAATGTAATGCAATCAAGCAAATGAATTAGAGTTTGGATTAAACATTTTCCATTTACGTTAAATAGAAGGAGATGATCAGTTATTTAAAAAAAATCTTAAGAAACAACCAAAAGAGTTATTTATTTGAAATCCCTGTAATTGGTTAATTGGTATCAAAACTGCTGTTTGACCTACCTTTGGGTCAAATTTTAGAATAAAGGTTATATTTTTTTTTAAACTCCTATTTTTGATCCTATTTCAAGTGTCCTGGCATGAGTTCTGAATCTTGCTTGATTATGTCACTCTATATGCAACTCCCCTGTCCTTGAAAATGGTACCAATATGACATTAGTTAGATACTGGATTCTTTTTCTTCCATTATCTAAATGAAATTTATGGTTCAAACTCATGCCCAAGGTACATACCCAACTCCATGGATAATGGCTGGTTGGTAATTTCTCAGCTTTAATTAATACCTTGATAGGGCTTCAGTAGTTTATTTACCAGTAACATCAAAATCACAAACTATTCATTGTCTTTTGCCTTACCATTTAATGAATAAGGCCAAAACAAATTGTTGTGTTGCCCTCAGCGACCGACCCTATTAAAAAAAAAATAGGGTCGGGAATGCACCCAAATTTGCTCAGATTGGGTGTTTTTCTAGACAATATTTTGAAAATAGTGGAAAATGCACTCAAATTTCATAATTTAGGTGCTTTAAAAAAATATATTTTTCTACCGACCGACTCATTTTTTCAGAAATTCCACTTAGGGCCTAGGCAACACAACAATTTTTTTCTTGGCCTAAGTAAATGCCCAAATTTGCTCTTGCTAACATAGTTCCATGTGATTGCATGTATGTTGTCTTGTTTTCCATATTTACATTGTACAGTATCATTCTCAGGATCCAGCCATGCTTGAACAGTTATCCAAGAATATCACAAGACAGGGCCTCACAAACGTCACCCTTAACTACCTTAGGGTAAGTCACATACAGTTTTTTCTTGACCGACAGCATTTTGCAGCTTCTATACATACTCATGCTTGCATTTACTAACTAACTCTCCTACTACTCCATTGCAGATTGCAGCTCTACTTTATTTCTCATGTCTCCTGTAGTCTTCAATTTTGATCTTGGCAGATGGATTTGTTTTGTTTTTTTAAATGTGATTCAAGCTGATTTTCCTTTAAAATTTTCCATCAAATCAGTTTCCTTAGCAGAACAATCTCATTGTTAATTTTCAACTTTTTTTCTCCAAAAATATACTCATGGGTCTTGTTTTCATTGTTTAAATTGACCTGATGACAATTTTGATAAACTCTTCACTTCATGATGATCATCTTAAACCATGCAATGAGATTTGCTGAAGCTTATAATGTAAAAATATTGTTTGAAACAAAACAAATTGCTTTGAAATATGGCTTTAAATCTATCGCTGTTCCCCAATCCAAATTCAATTCTCATTTTGCATTAAGTATCATTTCTATAAATTTGCATTTTTTCAAAAAACATTTCTGCTGAATGCTCTATCTTTAGTCAATGTGCTTGCTATTAATATGATTTCTGCTGTTTTTGCACTAATGCATCCCAACGCCAAACATTCTAACACTACTCATGCAACCCAGCTGTGAAGAATGCATGCTCCCATAAAATGTCAGCCTACAAATCTGTCCTGTGATAAAACCTTGGCTCCCAAGTTTGCCCTGTTCTCATGCCAGATCTGTCCCTCTCTCAACTCACCTTGGATTCCAAATGACACCTGTTTCGAATTTGTTCTGCCCTCAAGCCAAATTTATTCGTTTCTCATTTCACCTTGTGCTGGTGCTCTCGATGTGGGCGCTTCACTATATTGTTCAGACTGCCCATGATCGCAGATAACAGCTGATCATAATTAGTCAACATTTTGACCAGTAGAATTACACAACTTGCCAACTCACTAGCCCTATCTAACTACACGGCAATCGTTAGTGAGTGAAAGGTTTTGGTAAAAAGAGGTTGACAAAATGGCGATGTTTAAATGCGCGACTTCTGCATCACACACCGCGTTTAACAGTGTGTTGCAAGAAATTTGTGCAATTACCAATGCATCACGCGTGTAAGTGTTTGACGCTGAAAACAAATGCCTTCAGGATACGGACCAATCAAGTGCTTAGATCGATAGCGGTTACCGGCGTCTTATTTTGGATAAGACGTCAGAGCCCAGCATAATTTCACCTGGATCTCGCAAGTCTTCCCTGCTCTTATGTCAAATTTAACCTACGGTCACATTCTGTCCTGTTTTCATGCCATACTAAATCCCAAACTATTCTGGTCTTATCCCAATCCCTCTATTCTAATCCTCTCTATTACTAGCACCTTTAACAACAACAAAATAAAAACACAAACATTTGTTTGTGCTATTGATGAAAACAAACTGTTTCTTTTTAGTAATGTTTGAATGCGGAATTAGGAAAATATTTGAAGTATCAGACCTTTTCATGTGTGTCACGGGGAGCAATATAAGAGCCCAATTATATGACCACTATTCAAGTGTAAATTATCGTAGTGATCATAAGCTCAATGAAAAGGTATTTCAGTCCGACCAGTTGCTCTAGCTATCCGTAGAAATCGAGTAATTCTAGAGAGTCATGATTTTTGACAATGTTCTGAAATCAACATTGCACAAAATATATTTTTGGGAGAAATACATAATGCTATTTGCAAGGTAACCTTTACCTAGCTATGATTTTGGTAGAAAGCTTGAGGTGCTGCTTTTTTGCAAAAGCAAATTCCCATGCTCTTTTCTATATCCATCTCATACCAAATTGCCTTATTTTTTATATCATTTAAATAGATACAAATTAAAGAAAATCATCAAATAGTCAACTTTCAGTTTTTCAGCCAAAACCAGCAAAAATATGCATTACGTAGTACCTATCTTTAATGAACAGAACAGAGAAAGTGCCTTAATAATTAAATTCAGAAACTGCCAAATGTAGAGGTGGATGCTTTGTTTCAAGACTAGCATTGATGCCTGTAGCTTCTTACTCATCCGCATCATCTTATCTAACCTATGACTGTATATGCCATTAGCAACGCTGCTGAGCAGCCAATCAGACTGCGCAGTAAACTAGCTTGTAAAACTACCTTAGTGCATGAAAGCCTGCTTGCTAAACATGGACTTAACCCAAGACTTTAGTGTTAAAACTGCTAAAATGCATCAAGCTATATCCAGACTTAAGTAAAGTCTAGCATGGCGTATTGCCTTAGAACCTCATTGCGAGTGGCAGACTCTACTCAAGACTAGCATGTAAGACTCTAGCTGCATTTTGCCCTGCTTGCCTAGCTTCTCCAAGTTCCTATTGGGATAATATATACCTGCTTGCCTACCTAGTTTGCAGCCTGCAGTATGCATTTTGCATGTTTTGTTTTGAGCTTCAATAAAAAATATAAAAGTTCCCCACATTTCAAATGTGGATCTTCATGCAAAAGGTGATAGGCTAACATTTCAGCAAAAAATGGTTAGTATTAAAATTGAGAATGTAAGGGGTTTATTTTTATAACCTTCTTAGTTTTGTTTTTTATTCTATTTTATTATTTATAAATTCTTAAGTTTTTGTACTTTTTCATGTATATTGCTGAAAGCCATAATTTTTCATGGACAACTGGTACATTTTGATAGTTTACATTTATTTGAAGATGTTAATCATGTTTTCAATGAAATGGTTTCTTTTTTAATTTCAATAAGGTTTACTTATGGTATTTCAAATTTGATAAAAATGATAATTAGTTGTCTATTTTGGGATTGGTAATTTAATATAGTTTATAAGCTAATCTAAATTGGTAAATGAGGATAATATTTGAAATTGGCCGACTAGCTGAGAAACAAAATAAAAGCAAAGTATTTTTGCCCTGCATGCTTGGTACAATGTATGAATAGATGGAGGGATTTGTAAGACAAGAGATTTTCAGGGCAGGTGGGTCAGAATTTGATTATGTTTGCTAAAAAGGGGTGAGGAAAGAGGTCTGTTATTAAGCTTTAATTTGTTTAGCTT
>JXSR01S063112.1:88360-107265 GCA_000969725.1 Ophiothrix spiculata
AAAATGTCATAGGTAAATTCGTAGAACATGGTCCGTTCAACAAGAAAATGCCCTACTACTTTTCATATCTTTACATTAATTAATAGAATATGTTTATATTGTTCATTTATTGTTATATATTTTAATTATTTGTGGAATGTTGAAAAAACATTGCAATTCTTTACATTTTTTTTTCCTCCGAAGAAAAATTGGTATGAAAACAGTGTTTCTAGTTTTAAATCTAAAAGATGGTCAAACATATTAGTTTTGGTTAAATTGTCCTTTTTTAAATTTTACTACAGTTTTAGGCTTTATTTACAGCATATCTAGAAGGGATTTATTTATTCGAAGCGGAGCCTAGGCTACTCCCTTTATTGGTCATGTTGTATAATGATGTAATGAATGTAATCAAAATATACTCATCACGTTTTAAAAACTAATTGTTATTTTCAACCCTGCCCTTTCAAACAAAGTAGCTGATTTAAGAATACGTTACAATATACATAAACGCCTGATTCTCAGTTACTCCAAACACGTATATGCCTTTGGATATTATTTCAGATTTTCAACTTGAGTTTGAAGATAAACAATCAAAAGCAATATAAGTACAGTTCTAATGGCTACATTTATTGAAACACGATACATATTGATATTCTTATACGACACACATGACGCACGCATTTATGTGAATCAGTCTTCTTTCTTTTAACCCACGTCTAACCAAGCCTTTTTTGTAACACGTTGATCCACCCCCTAAATGTTTGGAACGGAACATTCAAAATTCCCCTATTACCTTGGTAGGTATGGTCCTCCCCTATCCAATGATACCAAGATCACAAAATTCGACCAAGGTGTTACGTAATTATGACGTCTTTCAGATCGAAATATGAGAATATTGGCAAAAATGGCTACCAACATTATTTTATTTTCTAAAAACTGAATTTCATCCGGTATTTTGCAAATAAATTAGGGAAATGGTAATTCTAACATGCCCTGCAAGTTTCAGCCTCTTAGCCTGCATATATATTTCAAATTGGCGATTTTGTCAAAATTGTCAAAAATGTCACCGGGCTGCAACAACTCCTCTACTCCCAAATTGTGACGGCCTACCCTAACCCCACTAAGGTGGTAATCACCTCTAATTGTTTCATCAAAATTACTGCAAAGGATGTAAAAGAGATTACCCAGATCTGGGGTCGGTTGCTTTTGCGTTTTTATGCTGCCGGGAAAAAAACCTTTGGGGGTTGAACCCCCCCCCCCCCTTGGTTAGACAAGGGTTAAAAAAGAAAAGTGTAAATATATTTCAAAAAAATTTCATCGTCGGTCAGAAAATTTAATTTGTGATGATATGAACTATTCTCCAGCAAATTAGCTGCAATATTTAATACATTTTTAATGTTTTAATTGTCTCATACTTGATGATAAACAAAGTTAAAAAAAATTGGACTTTTGAAGTTACAGGATTTAGCAAAAGATGGCTAAGTAATCAAGAAGAGAAGTGGACGTTTGATAAACTTGGAAATATTTGTGGACCGCCGCGGTAAAAAGGATGCACTTTTCGGCTCTTACATGTTGCTCCTTGCAGCATATCTGATATGTACAAATAGTATACATATGTGAATATGATTAAAGTAACACTGACAATTGACGTCACCATCCAAATATTACTTTAGAGGCTGTCAGTGTAAATCTTTACCTGTGACATTCCGTTAATTTCGTGTTAGAAGAAACACTGATATAGTTTAAGGTTATTTTTTTTGTGTGTAAGGGTTGAACAATACTCTTCTATCACACAATGTTTTGCTAGCAAACATTTGGTCGTGACGTCATCAAATAAATCTTATAAAATAATAAGTAAAGATCAGTATCAAATATTTGATGTAAACGGGAATGAAGCAATTATCGTGCAATTGGGACATTAGCCCTCAGCAGATATATTTATTACGACGTCGCCTGAGGTTAGACTAGATGAAATGGGCTAACTACAGTATTGTATCAATTACAATGCTGGAATGAAGAAGTTAGAGGCAAACAATTCTAACTGGGTATGCTATTTTACGAAACAGATCAAAACAGGACTAAATGGGTCGAACTGACATGAAAAAGGTCCCGGATAGCCCGTAATGGATTTCCAGTTAGATTAAAATAGTTTTCCCTATGTTAGGAAATATTAGCCCGAGAGTACCCTTTAGAAGAAAAGAATAGAAAATGTTCTACCAGAGACGTTAACAACAGGAGCAACAGATACGCGTAATTGTTTTATTTAAAGGGTCATTGGATTAAGTTTGGAAATTTTATTTGTCGATGATTTACTCTTCATATGTTAGAAAATAACAGTCAGTTACGAGATATCGTGAAAATGTTGATCAAAACCTCCTTTGGCCTTTTCTATTTCTATTTCTAGAGGCTTAGTCTATAAAAATGGATCAGTCAGAGACGTTCTCTATATATGTGACCCGTCATATCGAAAGGTAACTTAATACCGGCATAGTAAATTACGAGATACAGGCCATTGAAGCTGAGCATAGTCAAAAATCACGTCCAAGGTCGAATTTCTAATTTCATCAGAAACGTGACCTTTGAAGTGCATTCTATCATATTAATCAGGTTCCAACATCCAAAACATAAGACAAATGTTTAAAAAAAAACCGAGATAAAAATCCTTTCTCCATTCACGTTTAACTAGTACAGAAACTTTAAACTTGTATTTCTCAGAATTTTTGTTTTCGGGATCAGCCCGATACCTTTTACCAATTTGGATGTAACTTTGTAATCGAACATCCAATAACCAAAAGCAAGGTGTCATTTTAAAGCTTAAAATATAATCTTTCAGATGAGACCAAAAATTATATTTTAATTTTGCCGACCTTAAGGTCCCTTTCGATATGACGGGTCACATATATATTTTCACTATCACATAAAAAAGACATGTAATATTTGTTTCATATCGAGATTTTGTCTGGTTTCTTTTAATTTTACGACTCAAAAGCATCTAATAATTAAAATGTTATATTATTAAAGTGCATTAGGTAGAAGATATTACCAATAATGTAGGTCTATTATACTGTAGGCATGAAACTAAACCAAATGTAACTAATACCTATTGGCTAAATATTCAAGGGGAGGGGTTAGGTGGTCAAAGACATTTCGTTCCGAATTTTCCCGATTTTTCCCCGGAGTGTGCACATTTCTTCCCGATTTTTCCCGACAAAAAAAAAAAATCGTACACCCAAAATAAATTCAAGGTTTTTAACGATTTTGGCACATCTTTTGACACGATTTTCTGCTTTTCCCGCTTTTCCACATGTTTCCTGGCTAAAAGTCTTGCAGCTACTCCCTCATTTTTCTTGTCCTTCCAGATTTTTTCCGCTTGCTGACCTGATTTCCCGCTCGATTTTTTGTCAAGGGGCAGTATGCCCCCTCCCTTCTTTTCCCATGCTGGCTACGCCACTGACTCTATAGCCCTATTTCAACGTAATCTTAGGCGTCCTCTTGCCAAATGTTGTATCTCTTCGTCTGGATTTGTCGGATATCTCTGTGTTAGAATTGGCTAATCTTTTGCTGTCCGTCTGTGTTTCTTTTCAGCTTCTTAGGCGGCACAGGTCACGATTTTCTAGATTAAGGTACTATTGGGGACATTTTACGTGTACTTCTATTGGGTCACAAATATCTGAAATACTAAAAAAAATCATATAATAATAAACCATCCACAAAACATTGCAAATCCGCTGGAATTCACGCGTGCACTCTACATCGAATTCGTATATTTCCGATAATTGTTAAAGGTTTCACACGTCAGGTATCAGGATCAGTGTACGATTACCACCCAGGGGCAGTCAAGTATAATGTTGCAGGCATAGCGTTACCAAGAAAAAGGTGAGTGAGGGTTGTTTTTAAGGATCAAAGGGTGAATCAGGTGACACTGTTTAGGATATCAAAAACAGCACTAGGGTTTGATAAAGTACCATATTTCTTGATAATGGCTGCTTTTCATGTTCTTTTACTCGGACCTCGTTTGATGTAAGCTTGTTTCTATTATCAGGCTTAGACCCTAATACTAGGTTATCCTGGATTCAGTTTTGTCTCCGTCTACAGATTGAAAGTAAAACAAAAAGGTCATGTTACATCCTTACTGGAAGCAATTTATATTTCTTTTTTTTTTTTTTTTGTATCTTATCAATTCGTTGTATTTATTACATATCCGGAAAATTTAAAACAATTTTTAATAAAATGTAATTATTTTTTTTAAATCACAACATTCATGTGATTTGAAATATTTGGCATCGTCACCTAAGCAATGATAAATTATAATATAATTCAACTTCAAGGTAAATTTATGCAATACCCGGAATTCCAGTAAATTACAGCTTGTAAAGTATGTTCACAATAAAATAACGTGATAATATTATGTACTTGTAATATGGCCAACCCTGAAAATGTGTTGCCAACGAAATGTAGATAGTATTGACATGGTTCATTCCATTCATTTGTTTTGTTTTGTTTTGTTTGTGTGTGTGTAGTTTTTAATACCTTTAACTGACTTAATTAGTAATTCTGCGTGAATCAAATGAGTATTTTTCTCCAATCCGTTTTGGATTTAAAAAAAATATTTAATCCCAATGATGAAGTTCTACTATATTAAACACAATTACTAATAAAACAAATGAAAAATTAATGTCAAATGCAAATCGCTCTTTACACAGTATTTATGTTTCTGGAGCAGGCATTTTTCTGTCTATTCTAGGCTAATAAAGGTAATCAATTGGAACATTTGTCTTTAAACTATCCAGAACATCCTCTGTGAAAGACAATTTTAAAAAGGATGGTTATTGAGTCAACTAATAATTCTCCAGTATTAACGATAAAATCAGATTGACTCGCTTGTTGAAATAATTACTTATTTATGTTTCTGTAGCAGACTCGTTGGTTAATTAAGAATTGGTTTATCAACAGAGGATATTGCAGCATTAGCTTACAAACTAACCAGAACGTCGCGTCGTCTAAATGAAGGCGTAGCCAGGCCTGTAGATTTTTTTTTTGCTTGTCAGAAAAATCTTCCTACAGAAGGTCTACTTTTTTGAAAATCTGCCCCCGCCCCCTTTAAAAAATCCTTTAAAGATATTTTTACTTTCAAGTTTAGCAGGCATTCTGTCAAAATCTGTGTTGTATTCTAATATGTGGCTCACCACATCCGAAGACGACACCTATCGGATCCTACATTTTCTCCCTTCATGACAACAATAACACCAAGTTATTCCGCATCTGAAATTGAATATTTTTTACTGGTGATCAATAGACCTTTTCAAAAAATGACTTTCCGAGAATTTCCGAAGCTGATTTTACACATTCCGGCAATTGCCGACAAAAAAGTAACTCTTTAACACAATATTCAACCAGAATGTTAAGTTCGCGTTCTCGTTTACTTGTTGCGTACGAATTCGAACTTGTGATAATAGGGTTAGCACTTATGAGTCACTTTTAGTGTGATGCCTTCCGAGTTGACTGGCAATTGTAAGCTTAATCAGATGATTTCAAATGGAAATTTCACTCTTTCATAAAAAAATTAATAATTTACAAAACATAGTAATAATTATTTCATTCAAAAAATGAATTTGTTACAACTCATTTTATCAAGGTACATCATGGAAACGAACAAATACACACAAAGCAATTTAAAGAAATATTTTTCGGAATTTTTGCTTAATTTTTTACGACACAAGTTTCAACAGTGACCTAGTTTTTTTATCGTTTGAAATTTAATACTATTTTGTTGATATTTGTGCACGGTAATAAAGTTTAGAATGTTAATTCAACGCGATAATAATTTACTGTTCGAAGAAACATGATATAAAATCAATTTCAATCTGTATTTGTAAATAAACCAGTGTAGCTTGAAACACTTCTGTATAATTGTTAATCTTTTTAGGAACAGTTGCACATTACAGATTTGTCCCTATCATATTGCATTACATATGTGGCCATCCAATTCAAACGAACCGTAAATGCAGCAAACTTTAATTTGTACTACAAGTGAAAAAACATGTCAAAGTCGTAATTTGCCGAAATTGATCTTTGACAGATTCATAATCCTTGTCCTCACTTCAAAACACTGGCAAAGTTTCATTTAAGTAAATGATCGGAAATATGAAATATATCTGTATATTAAGAGGAAAATCAACAGAAAGGATATAGGGCTTACTGATCTTTGAACGCGTTTATCTCAGTCATACATTTTACTCACCTTTGACAAACCATAACTTGACTCGAAATCAAGTGAAATCCATTGAGGTGTCATTTTAATCCTTATAACATGGTCTTTACAAATATTGAAAACAAGTGGAAGTGACAAGAATTTACGGCTGGTTTGGGATGGACGGTCACATATAATATATACCATACATATATACCTGTTACCAGGGAGTATTGATATCATTAAACTTCAAGAGTGATTTAAATGATTAATTGCTTTAAGCTGCAATATCTGCAAATAACACAACAAAGGTTATCTAAAAAACATTGGCTTTAAGAGATAAGTTTCAGCTGCCTAAAAATAGTATAAATTTAATCTAGAAGCTCCATTTACGGCTGGTTTGGGATGGACGATCACATATAATACCTGTTACCAGGGAGTATTGATGTTATTAAACATCAAGAGAGATTGATTACCTTAAGCTGCAATATCTGCAAATAACATAGCCAAGGTTATCTCAAAAACATTGGCTTTAGGAGATTTGAGATAAGCTTCAGCGTCCTAAAAATAGTATAAATTTAAATTAGAAGGCAAATAAATATCTAATCTGTTACATAGAGATACATTTCAAGTTCAATGGTGATATTTAAAATTCAACAGAACCTTTGTATTCTACATATTTCTTCAAAACCTGTAAACGAACAGTCATCCTGTAAGTAATCGAAACCACGATTCAATGGATTGTTAATAATAGTCATCTGAATCGACTGATAGAAATGTTCAAGAAATGTAACAAGATACTTGAAAAAATATTTTATATAAAGCGTTATTTCTATTGTTAAATAGAGTAGAACAATCGAATCTGTCACTGGCCTTGGGCTATTTCATAGACTTCCCTGATAAAGTTGATACTTTTAAAGATAATAAATTTACAGACATTTTGAGCCCAATTTGGGTAAAATCACATATGAAATAGCGAGGTTACATATTTTCTTAAAATTAGCAGGGTTAAATATAGCAGGGTGAGGTAAACTAAAGAATATATAAGAAATGCGATTAATTATAAAATTTTGATTGCATAATGTGCAATGTGATTTCTTGATAAAATAATCAATCTATTTCATAAAATATATTAATAATTTTACAGAAAAATAAAACGAAACCGAAATTGCTGAAAATTACAGGCTGACGACTAACTGTGACTTCCTTACTTCAAATGATCATAACTTTGGAACCACAAGTCCGTTTGAACTCAAATAAGAAGCATCTGAAAGCAAACATTGTGTAGTTTTAAGTAATGCAATTATCATAATTTTGATGTTGGAACAACATTTTGAAATTTGTGACCACTGTAGCCCAAACAAATTCTGTTGAGGTTTTCCTCGGTTAAAAATATTGTTGTGCAACGTTTCGTGGTGTTTGTGACATGTAAAATATTTTTGTAAGTATTTTCAACTTACTGCCTCAGTATCAAATAATAGTACAGTTGTATTGATGTATGGCAATAAAACACCTGAAAAGCTCTGTTAGGATTATAAACCGCTAAAATATTTCCTCATTGCAGCATCAAGGACAATATCTACTATCCTGAATAAAATATAAGAATACTTGTATTTGCCATCTTCCTTGAAATTTTATGTTTTCGTGACTCGAACCATGGATTATGGCAGGGGTTAGTCATGTATTACGAGGCGAGAGATCTACCGCTAGGCTATCAAGGCAGCGTTGAGATCATGAACTAAAATCTAAAACATACATATTGCAGTTATTAGCAACATTTCGTATACCATGCACACACAACGTTCCTAATTGATGCATGACCCCGAGATATATTCCTGTGTTTTGGGTATAGGATAATAACTTGCCAAGATCGCTGTATCAAAACTAACCGGCCGATTTTTTTTGAACATTTACCATTTTGTTCATGATTTATTTAGCTTTCATGTGATATTTTTTGTGAACTAAAAAGACAAAAGGGCAAACCTGATTAGGTACATTTTGTAACAAGACCCCGGTCAGTACATTCGCTATGGAGTTTCGAAATAACAACTTTCATTGGCCCATCACGCTCGCATTCTGTAACCTATCAATTTTGAACACACATGTCAATCAAGATCATGAAATTCTCGTTCTCGTGATACCATACTCATTACCATACGATAATTTTAAAGACCTGATAGAGTACATTGAAAAAACACGTAGGCTTGTATTAGCAATGCAAAGATCGCCGTGTAGCCAGGCCCCTGACACTTTATCCCCATATACTTCATAGCTCATTTGATTACCATTTCTCAATAGGCGCTGGTTAACGTTTCTTGGCTGATTGCGTGATCAGTGGCTCCAATTAAAAGAATGAGGACGCATTATGAATAATCCTACTCAAATAAATCCCGACATTGCCCTTGATGTGCATTTAGCATTACGGCTTATTGAATGTAAGTTGTGCAGCATTCTTCAAAATTCTTGTTCATCCTTCATTTAAGACATCATGAAATTAGTCTAGCGTTAAAACGGTTATTAATACATGTATTGATTATTTACTGATGAGTCTTTTGAGCAGTCTAACTCATGAATATTCGTTTTTGTCCACATACTACGCAATGATTGGGGCCGTGTTTTGAGCTTAGTGCAGTGTCATCTCTGATACTCTGTGGTGTAGCGTGCAGTGGACGATAACTGCAATATGAAACATTAAAATGCCGTATTTTTCATTTTGTTTACATACAAATTGCAATTTTTGCCTCATTGGGATGCTCCATTTGTAAGTAAATTATGCGAATGCGTATATCAGACAAAATTTAGATAATATAGATACTAAAAGCAGACAATTCACAGCTCAAACAAGGCGAACTCAGAGTCGTAATTTAAGTCAGGTTTTTCGGGCAAAACAACGCGGGCTTGTTACATTATCATTCAAAATCAACACAACATGTTCATAAAATATTATTTGTAATTCAATAAAAGGTATCAAGTTTACAATCTGACAAAATTTGAAAACAATCGAATCGTTCGAACATCATAAAATCATAAGGTTTCGGCGAAATAGGCGTCAATTTTTCGAAGTAGTCTATTGACGTAATTTTGACCTTGATAATGGACGTAAAATCACTAGTTGCGTGTATGAACTACAGACTCTATTCAATATGTACGCCAAAAATTATGATATTCTGATATGACATGTGTAAGTAGGTAAACACTTGCAGTAAAGATGACGTTCAGCCAAACGGCACCCATTAAGGGACTGTAGCCATAGAGAACTAATTCTTTGGAGAAAAGACATAAAGAAGAGTTTTTGGCCAAATCAGAGGCATTGGAATGGATTTTTTTGTATAAAATTAGGCTTCAGAAAGACACAATTTGTAAAATTCGTAATTGCTGTTGTACAGGGGTCTTTTAATACAGAACTGAAGCATGTTGAAAAATGGGTCTTACGGAACTGCTTAGTGAGCGTGAAAAGGGGTCTTCAGGGCCACAAATCCTCTTTTAAAGGTTAACCCCCCTTCCCACTGGGTTTTGTGATATTGTTTTATTGTTTTTCAATAACGTTTAAATATTTAGAATGTATAAATAACTATTGAAAATACCATTGCAACTTACATCTATGCGACGTTTTCGTGACGTTCGTGATATAATGTTTCAGCTGTACTAATCAACTAAACAGATCCGGGCTAAATTTGATGAAACTTGGTATGGGGTATATTGCATATTGAAACGCATTACCTTCGGTGTACATGAAAACATGTGACGTTTGTTACATGACAAGGTGATAAGCATAATTTGTTTGTATCATATGAAAAACTAAACTTGCGATTTTTATTTCTGTTAATATTTGTTAATCAAGATAGATACTTTAAACGTTAATACAATGTATTCATTAAAAGGTTATTAGAAAGACTCGGGTAAAACACATAATTTAGCTATGATTTATTCATATTATGTTAATGTCTTCAAAACAGATTGACAATATAGATAAGCCTGGCATTGAATGTTTTGTCATTGTAGAAAACCCAAAAAATCATGAAGATCACCGGTTGTACATTTCATTTCGCCACATTTAGAGTTAGAACGCTGAGGACGGTGATGAGTTTCACTGAAATATACGTCATAAAAAGTAAGTGTTCTTGACCAGTTGTAATCAATGTTGACAACAATTATTATAGTAACTATCATTTCAATCAAACAAGATGAACACATTACTTGTCTTTTTATCCAGGTACATCTAGAAAGCGAACAAATACAGACAAAACCTTTTAAAGAAATCTAAATCGGAGTTTTTGCTTTAATTTGTTAGTCTTTGGTATATAAAAAACGTAGTAATTTGATACAACAAGAATTATTACTATCATTTCAATCCTACAAGATGAATTTGTTACAACTCTTTTTATCAAAGTATCTAGGAAAACAAAACAAATACACACAAAGCCTTTCAAAAGAAATCTAATTCAGAGTTTTTGCTTTAATTTCTACGACTTTCTTCAATACACATATTTCAATGACCTTAATTTTTATTGTTTGAAATTTAATACTATCATGTTGATTTGTGTGTGCAGTAATATTGTATAGAATGACAATATTCAACACGAAAATAATTGATTGATTCGAAGAAGCTTGAGATAAAATCAATTTCAATCTTTATTTGTTAATGGAATTTGTTGTAACAAAAAACACTTCTGTACAATTGTAAGTCTCTGATCAGTTGCATAAAATCGAAGCAATTCCGTTTTATCAATGCCATATTTTGTTATAACGCCGATTACGAAGTATCATATTACAGGCATACAGAATTTCCCCATCATATGTTATTCCATATAATATATACCTGTTACCAATAAATATTGATAACCACAAGCATTATGATTAAATTGCTTTAAACTACAAAATATACAAATCAAAGTATCTCTTTAACCATCGTCTTCCTGAGCTTTTTTGTAACACGTCTTCCTAAAGGGGGGTGTTTACCAACCCCATGTGATTTTGAAATTTGGACCCCAAAGTTATATTGTATAGGGTAGTATAGATATAGGGTAGGGTCTCTCCTCTTCATTGATACCAAGATCATGAAAATCGTTCGAGGCGTTAGGTCATTATGACATCCCAAACTATTTCCGGACTGAAAAACCGACTTTGGGCTATTTTCTAATAAATGAAGGAATCGACAATTCTAACATGTCCTGTAAGTTTTAAAAAATGTGGTCGCCTCCTTCCCTCGGACTTTGACGGCCTACCATAACCCCATCTTAGGTGGTACCCCAGATTTTTGTTCATCAAAATGACGGCAAAGGATGTAAAAACAATAACCTAAATGCTCAGGGTAGCTTTATTTTGCGTTTTGGTGCAATCGGCGATCATCCCTTAAACCCCCGTGCCCTTTTCGAAGTAAAGGGCAAAGGAAACATACGAGATCATAAATGGTCAGAAGTAAACATTTGGAAATTTTTGTAATTAGCACGCAAAAAAAATCCGTCAAATCTGCTAATTTCACATTACAAAATGTTGACTTATTTTGAGACCAAGAAGTTCCTATTTAAATTACTGATTTTCGATTACAGAAAATCAATAATAGATATGAGCTGAAAATTTGAAGTGATTTTCATATTTTTGCAACCACAACCCTACCATGAAAGTTTCAACACGATATTTAATAAAAACTGTTACGCGATTGCAGAAAATCAATAATAGATATGAGCTGAAAATTTTAAGTGATTTTCATATTTTTGCAACCACAACCCTACCATGAAAGTTTCAACACGATATTTAATAAAAACTGTTACGCGATTGCAAAATCTTTTCATGTAACTTGTTTGACTACACATTCTTTACCTTATGATACCTTCTTCTTCTGGAAGCACAGCATTATTTGAGTTATCGACAAAGGTAGACACCAATATAATACGCATTTATTCAAAATTCAACAAAAAATAAGCATGTTTTGTAAATAAATAATAATAACAGAGCCCTCTAGTATACATATCATGCAACTTGGGATACCTGCATTACATGCATTTCAGTGTAAGTGGTTCACATTGAACCTGTCAATTAAACTGTGACGCGAAAGTTGAAGACCTTTTTTAAAATGATTTTTTCAATCACGGGTATAATTGATTCTTTTAACATTCAACACTTTTATATAAAAAATCACATTGTACCTCAACTCCTTGACTTTGCACCCATACAATCGGTTAAAATGGGAAAGATTGCACATTAAAATTACACTAAACCAGTATATACCATAATGTTTCTAGGAATTTTCTGGAACCCCGGTACCTAACCACAGAGTGATTCAACCTTCCAATTTGTTTTAATTATTAACAATTTTGAGTTATCCTTATTTGAAAAAGAAAATGAAATATCGTATTTAGAAATATTGTAATATATTTTAAAGGCTGTTGTTACATTTGTGTGAATTTTTCAGACGTGACACAATTTCGCAAACTGATATAATTTAAAAAAATGAAATGTACTCCCAAAAGCAGGTCATAATCTAAGCACGTACTGAAATTTTTACATCTGCAAATGTGCGTGTCAGCAACAAATAAATCATGTTATTAAAAGAGCACAAGGAGAGTAAAATTAAATCCAAAAACTCAAAATAAATACCATCACGATGAATGATAAATAGAACATTCTAAAAGAAATATTTGAAAATGGTAGTGAAGAGATAGACTGTAAAAACAAAAAACAAGGAATGGAGCCATGCCGGAGATGAAAAGCAACTGGCAAAGGTAAATCAAAGACACTTATTTAACTTCTTGTCAAATCGCAATAGTGTGCTGATTGTGACATTGGATTATCTTTAGCTATGATATGTACATACATCAATTAATGAATGATAATGATAGTGTATGAATAAATTGATGTACGTATCCTAACGTATATCAATTTATTAATTTATCATATGAGGGGTGCTCTGGCAAAATGAGAGGAAAGTTGCAAATTTCAAAATTGAGTTTATGACATATTTTCATTCTCTATAATCTCAGCTTTTGAATGTAACATAATATGTCACACTTTCTTTCTCAGTTCCTCATTTAGAGATCGAAATCAAAAGCAGTCCACAGAATGTATTGCAATAATAAATAGCTGTAAATCGATACTGATTACTATATTGTATAATAGCAATATGCAATCAATTTACCCCGAATAATTGCACCTCCTGGCAAAATTGACCTTTAAAACTTTAGGTAAAGTAAACACTTATGCATGAATGTGTTTTATGTCAAAAAACGAAATTTGACTTTTTCACCATGTTCTTAATTTAGATGCCATTTATTCAAAATGTAGATTTGCGACTTTCCTCTCCTTTTGCCAGAGCAGCCCACATATTGTAAATATAAATTCCCTAGATTTTGGTCCCTGATACAAGTACAGGGTGTCCCAGAAAAAAACGTACAATCTTTTCGTGTCATTTTCTTGGGTTTAGCGGATAGTTATGTAAGTATGAAAAGGTTGACTTTTATGGTCCATGAATTGGACTTTCAGATACCGTTTATTTCATTTCAATCAGTAGTGTACAACAAAAGTTATGTATTGTCAAATATTGGGATGTAAAATGTTCTGGTCAAATTTCACGATTTTGTAAGTTCCCCTTGAATGAAGTTATATTTTATAGTATTTTCATTGATATGCTCACTCAACCTTAACAATATTTACTTGTTTATTATGTGCATGCTCTCTTTTATCAGTGCTGAAACAATGAACAAATTTGATGCAAAAATAAGACAGATTGATGTTTCCAAGGTGAGCTACTATTATTCCATTAGCAATATAATTACAAAACAAGAAACACCCCTACTTTATATATAGCCAATAATCATGAAATTGGACCAGACAAAAAATATACCAAAATATTTGATAAAACATAACTTTTGTACACTACTGATTGAAATAAAATAAACGGTATCTAAAAGTTCAATTCATAGGCTATAGAATAAAACCTTTACATACTTTCTGACTATCCGTTAAACTCAAGAAAATTACACACAAAGATTGTTTATGGTTTGTTTTTTTTCCTGGGAGACCCTGTATAGCAAGTATAGCGATGTCTACGATGCTTTATTCTACTATAGTCATGAACTTTGAATCAATATCCCTTCTTGTTTTAGTTTAATCTATCTTGGATGTTGAAAGGTATATGAGTTGTTTTAAAACGACACAACTCCCGTGTTCACTAATTCCCGCTCTATTTATATAAACAGGTTATCAGACATGGTAGGGATTAACGAATCAGTATAAAAGCGTATTGATGAAGACCATTTTGTAACAATTTTATTCAAACAGTTTTTGACGCTCTGATAATCGTCTTCAAAAGTGATTCTATTTTATAAACAACAATAACAACAGCTCACATGTGATGAAATTGGAAAAAAAGGCACTTCATCTTACTTCTTGTTTTTGTTTTAATTTCCATTATTTTTGTAGAAGGCAGTCCAAAGGGTACAGTTTTAGGATAAATGCGTTCTCTCATTTTACCTTGTATATTTACCTAGACCCTTTAAGTACTTCCACTACAGTCTTGAATTTCAAGTAAATATCATTTACTTATGATTATGCATTGCCTAACCCTTGTTCTCCTAAGCTATTTTTTGTTACAGTAAACACGTCCTCCGAAGGAGTTGCAACCCCCCTAATATTTTGGAATAGAACCCCCTATGAACTTAGTTTTGCTATTAATAGATAGGTATGACCCTACCCTATCCAACGATGAAAATCGACCAAGGCGTTACGTAATTATGACGTCATAAAGTACTTTCGGATTGGAAAATCAGGCAAAATTGCGTTATGGCAGAAGTGGCCACCAAAATCAAAATTTTGCTATAAAAGTTCTAAATAACGGATTTTCGTCCAGTTTTTTGCTAATAAAGAAGGGAAATAATGATTCTAACATGTCTTGGGTTGAGTTTTATAGCGTGCATAAATTTTTCAAAATGGCGACTTAAAAACTTCCTGGATTTCCCCCCCCCCCCCCCCCCCAACTTCGACGGCCCCCCCCCCCCCCCCCCTTAGTTTTTTCATCAAAATGACCGCAAAGGATGTAAAAGAGATTCATCGATTGCTTGGGGCAAGTTGCTTTTGCGTTTTTATGAAGCTGGGAAAAACCTTAAGGGGGTTCCCACCCCCCTTCGGAGAATAAGTGTTAATACTAGACTGTTTTTGTCGATGCATCATTTTATTTCCTAATTTCCTGCCAGACTCCCTGCATTTTCCAAAATCTCATCAAGTAAGAGTTTGTATGACAAGGTAAATTCATTTTAAGATTCATTTATAACAGCAAATGAGCGTTGCCCTTACTTCAGGCAGTATCTTCTCTATCAAACATAAATGCACATACCAACTTCTTGCACGGGCGTGGATCGAAAAGAAGTTAAATGTTTAATAGAAGTATCTTTCATGTTATACATTTGTACATACTGTGCTTTTATCTTGTACAGCAGATTTCAAGTCATGACGATCAGAAATTTGCAATTAAAAGCAACTATTATGATGCTTATGTGATAAAACTATTACATCTATACAAATTAACGACATCATGCATTCAAACCATCATTTCGAAAATTGATGACACTAATGTTATCGAGTGAAGGTTCCCGTATCAACGGTTTCTACAAGTAGATTCACATTTCCATTAAACATGACCTACATTAAAAAGCATATAATGTTTTGTTCGAATCGTTTTCTTCATGTATATCAAGAAACATCAACTTGAAACGTTATACACGATTTATCAATGTTTATAGACACCAAAGTGGAGTACATGTCAATTGCTCTCGGAACGAGACAGTAAGGATGAAAACATAGACGGCTTCCAAATAAAACTTTTCGCTACCAAGCATTTGGTTGTGACGTCACCAAATATTTGCCATCGAATTTAAAGTATGAACCGGTAACAAACATTTGGTGGACTGTATATGGCAATTCAATACATGTGCAATCTAGCGCGAAATTTTATTTGGTCTTAACTCGGTGTTGAAGTTATTTTATTTGATTCACTCGTCATTTTGACGTCACGACCAAATGTTTGGTAAAGACAATTTTGTTTGGAGGCCGACTATGTTTTAACCCTAAAGCTCAATCCAACTCTTATAGTTTTCCAATGTGATACATAAGATCAATGTTGGATTGCATATTGGTTACGTGCTACTCCAAATGGACGTTAAACAAGATTCGCGTCTTAGGTTGAACCCAATCAGATGTTTGCAGGCACTTTCAGGCATTTTTTATATAAATCAAAGCAATTTTGCATAATAAAGGTGATTTGTAGAAAAAAGGTGAGCTAGCAAAAAAATTCATTTTGTAGAAATAAATAAAATTTACATCGCGGCACATCGAAAGGTACAACATTGCGCCTAAATATTTAAAGAAAATTAATTAATAAAGAAAATAAAAAAGAAATTGTGACCTTTTTCATCGTAACTTCAAAAATGAATGGTCAATTTTCAAAACAAATACGTCTGATTAATTATATCTTAGCCAAATCAAAAATTCTTTTCATTAATACAAAAATATGTACTTTGTCAAACACCGGAAATGATATATCTTTTCGATATGACAAGCTTGCGTGGCTCTCAACGTACACCATTAGTATATATTTTGGCTTAATCGTTACACTTCCACATATCTAACAATTTCACAAAAGCAATGTTTGAGCAATTGAACGACTTAGAGCGACAAACTCGCACCTGCTCATATTTGTGTACATTCGTAAACAATAGTGTAACTAAATAATAAGTCTATAAAAAAAATTTACTTCCACTTGTGGCTTTTGAGCTTTCCTATACAAATAATCCAATAAGCATGTAGATGTAATCATACCCAGACCAGACTAACCATCCGATGCGACCAGGATTATTTTTGATAGAAGATATGATATCACTATACTCTAGAATTTCGGCATCAAATTCATCCAGATAAAGACGAGCATATCAAGCATATGCTTCATTTCCATATATTAATGCAACGAGCAAATAAAAAATATTAAAAAAATAGTTGCCAAAAGATTAAACCATCGTAATATATGTTATGAAAAGATGGAGTAATTACTGTACAACATGCTTTTTCCCTCGTTTCATTTCACCACTCCAGTCCAAAGATATAAATAATTTGAGAAAGCCATTTAAATCTGCTTTGGTCCGATTTGTAAGATTAGATTTCCAGCTAAAGTAATGCAAACTTGAAATGAAGAGAATTCTGCAACTTTCAACTTTTCAGTAAGGAAGTGGCGTTGAATGCCATACCTGATACTCTGCATTGATTTCTTGTCAGTGTCAATGTCAGTGAAATCATCAACGCCCGATTCTTTACAGAAACGCGTAGTTTCACTCAATTTACCGTCATCAAATTCGCCATCGCTACTTGAGATGGAGTCTGCCATTGTTGTTTATTGTCTGCGGTAAACAACGATCGCGACCCCCGAGTCAAAGTACCAAATGTATAGGGATAAATAAGATAGTATACTGACTCAGTTATGAGTTTCACGATATCATAGCGAACGTCATTGAGCTGAGTAACGCTGATGATGGGGATGAGGTTAAAAATTAAATAGGCTACTATCTCACTCAAAAATAGTATCCCGCTCCCTCAGATATAGAATTGTTTTGTTTTTCGCGAAATAGTGGTACTATTTATAATCATGTGACCAACATTTAACCAATCAATGAACAATAATATATTTATGAATGATATAATTTAAAGGCTCGTCTTACATTTGTGTGACCTTTCCAGACGCAACAAAATTTAGTAATATAATTAAAAAATGAAATGTACTCCCAAAAGCAGGTCATATTCTAAGCACGTACTGGCATTTGCCTTCAATTTATAAATCTGCAAATTTGCATGTCAACAGCAAATAAATCATGGTTTTTAAAGAGGAGAGTAAATTAAATCCAAAAAGTCAAAATAAATATCATCACAATGAATGATAAATAGAATATTTTAAAATAAATATTTGAAAATGGTAGTGAAGAGATAAAAAACAGGGAGAGGAGCCATGCCGGGGTTGAAAAGCAACTGGAAATGTAAATCAACACTTATCTAACTTCTTGTCGAATCGCAATACTGTTTATTAATTAATCATAGTGTTTATGAATTAATTGATGTACGTATCCTAACGTATATCAATGTATTCATTTGTAAATATAAATTCCCTAGATGGTAGTCCCTGATACAAGTATAGCGATGTCTACGATGCTTTATTCACACAGCTTTCTCAATCAAGATACCTTTTATTCTACTAGCATGTTCTCGAACCTAGAATAAATACCCCTTCTTGTTTTAGTTTAATCTCTCTTGGTTGTTGGAAGGTATATGTGAGCTGTTTTAAAACGACACAACTCCCGTGTTCACTAATTTCCGCTGTATTTATATAAAACAGGTTATCAGACATGGTAGGGTTTAACGAATCAGTACGAGTATAAAAATAGTATTGATGAAGCACATTTTGTAACAGTATTTGACGCTCTGATAATCGCCTTTAAAATGATTTTATAAACGACAATAACAACAGCTCGCATGTGATGAAATTGAAAAAAAAAGACAATTACATAAGAAAGAGCGGACCAATCCTTAATCCAAAATCATTAAAACAATTGAAAACTGTTAAACAATTTCAAAACACAAAAAAGTCCACTTCATCTTACTTTTTTGTTTTGTTTTAATTTTAATTATTTTTGTAGAAGGCAGTCGAAAGGGTACAGTATTAGGATAAATGCGTTCTCTCATTTTACCTTGTATATTTACCTAG
>JXSR01S063112.1:131040-142276 GCA_000969725.1 Ophiothrix spiculata
AATGGACACTCCAGGGAAAAGGCATGGTATATCGTATTTTCAATTGAATACTTACAGAAATCATAAATAACAATCCCTGGTAGATTTGTAAGTATTTCAGTGTATTAAATGTTTTATTCACAGAGTTTTCTTAACCCAGATTGATACAAGTCTATTCAGCATATTCATGAATCTTGTATCATGAACATTATATAGAATCAATTTTTTGTTTTCGTTGAATCTATTAAGGTATAGTTGTATGCAGGTATTACTGACTTGCTTTTAGATGACACAACTCACACGCTTACCCATTTCCGTCCTTTATTACATAATTGGGTTATCAGACATTCCAGAGAATTAACAAATCAGTTTGAATATTTCAGCTTCACTGGCGAACCTCCTTTTGTAACATTTCCAATAATCAAGAATTTGACTCTCTGGTGATTTGCAAAAAAGTGTGTGTGTTTTTAAACTAACGGCGATACTTTTAAACAACATTTCTAAAGAAGACAATGAACGTTGCATTTCCAAAAGAAGTGGATTTTCAACCAATGAGGTACTAACATTAGTTACGTTCTGTTTTCAAATTTAACATAACATACAATCTATTTCTGTCCAATTAAAAAGATATCCGACTGATACATACGTGACATCCTTCCATTAGTAAAAATGGTAAGAATTTTAACGTAATGTGCGATTTTTAAAAATAGTATTAAATGCTTCCAAATGTGACCATCGATTATTCAATATGCAGATACAATCTTAACCAGACACAACCTCCCGGTATAACCAGACACTTATATGTTGTTTCCACGATACAAGATAATAATCTATTCCAGGATGTCATCGTCCAGATTAAGACAAGCATAACCATGATGTATTTTCCCAAACGTAAAGACGTGTCATCTTACATTAAACATATTGATGCAGGAGGTACATGATACAACGTCAAATGAAATGTATGGCATCAGTGCCGTACGAAGGCATGTAAGCCAAGGGGGGCAAACGCATTTATCGTCCCGAAATTTATGCTTCGTCCCGATATACCGTCACTTTGTTTGCAATGCGCTAAAATTTTGCTATTGTCAGCCAAAAATCAATATAAAACCTTGATATCTGTGCTAAAATTGTCTTATTTTGACTAAAAATTATCGGGACAGTAATCTTAGGACAGTAAAAGTGGTAAAATATATTTTGATATTTATGCCGTCAGCGTCCCGCTTTTTCGAACCGGGGGTGAGTGCCCCGTCCCCCCCCCCCGTAAAATCTGCTTCGTACGGCACTGTATGGCATTCGTGTTGGTATGCATCTATTTATTGTTTAAGGTTCTGCATCATACAGTGTGTCCCAGAATGAAGTTATCAAGATTTCAAAGCTTCATCATTCAAAAACCAAATTATTCCATAAAATGAAACTTATTGATAATCATGCCTGATGTCTTGACTTGCTGTGGTGCAAAAATAAAGAAAATCCATGCATTAGTTTTCTAGAAGTGAGCGTTTGAAGCCCCACAGGAGTTTGGACACTTTTCCCAGTTTGGATAAGTTGTAAATATTCCACGGCAATGAGGAACGCTATCTTTACTGACATAATCATGATAATATTAGTTCAATTATAAGTGTTTTTGTTTTCAAGATTATTTTAACCTAAACCTGGTTCCTTTTCATATGTAAAAATCATACATTTTATTAAGTAATCGTTTAAGAAAATCATTTAGCGGGCCCTTTGAAAGCACGCTAAAGCAGTGGTTATACTAGTAGCAGTGGTTGTATGAATATGGTAATTCAAAGCAAACATAACTCATCATTTGTCAATGGAGAAAAGAAAATCATGATTAATCAATATCTGCAAAGTGCAGGTCTACCAATTGAAACAATGGAAAGGTTTATGTAACATTTCCAGGAGCCAGATATCCTCATCGCACGAGTAGCCCATCTTAAAAATGTCAGAAAATATTTAAAGCTTATGATATCAGATGGCAGAAGGAACTTCAAAAAAGAAGCATGTGAATGCCAAGGTAGAAGCCAAGTTAACATTCAGCTGAACCTTTATTAAGACTCCAAGGTATCATCAAGGAGAATTAACACGTGAAACAAAACACAAATGTTGGTAAAAGATGATATACTTGCTAGCATTCTTCCGCTGAAAATTACCACTGGATTTTTACGACCTCTCCAAACTGGGAAAAGTGTCCAAACTCCTCTAGAGCTTCAAACGCTCACTTCTAGAAAATAAATGCATGGATTTTCTAGAAGTGAGCGTTTGAAGCACCAAAGCAAGTGGAGACATCAGGCATAATTGTCACTAACTTTCATTGTCTGGGATAATTTAGTTTTTGAAATATGCATCATTGAAATATTGATAACTTCTTCTGTGACACACTGTAGAAGAAGCACGCATTCACGAAATATTTTTCTATTATGTTTTTTTTTCTATGTAATAGTAACCCCAACAACGATTGACTCTGGAGATCATAAGTTAAGTAAAAAGAGATTATGTAATCTCAGTGAGCTTTTCCTTTCCTAGGATTCAGGAGGTCAAATATTCCAGATATATTTGTCATTTCAATAAGATTGCAAGTGTTATGTTTATGTTTCAGTGGACAAAATGTCAAGTAAACATAAGGATACATACACGCTAGAAAAGGTAAATATTATCTGAAGAAATAATCAAATCTTGTCATACAGCAACTGGTCAGTGCTTTAAAATGAACTGGTCTTATTGTAATTTATTTTGATTGGTTGGTTGACTGAACTCATGACATAGCCCACATACAGGAATGTTAAACCCCCTTGTTCATTCATATATTAATACATCTGCAAGTATAATGTTCGTGTAGTACAAGGAGCATAAATATATCGCTCAAAAACAACAACAACAGCACAACAATAATAACAACAACATCGAAACAAATAAAATACAAAGCAAATGCTTGGGATGGAGTTCAAAATCATTGTTGTTGTAATAAGTTGCTTTCTATTTTTTCATGTTTTATTTTTATCAGCACCTATGACACAATTGCGGTTGATTTCCTTAATTCCCCTAAGAACAAATAAATAAAAAGGTGTCAATAATGTAAGTTACTGATTAGATTATAATATTTGGTTTTATCAGAAGATTTAGTTAACCAATTGCAATGGGCATCCGTTTTTCAAGTGACGTGGTTTTTTTCCCGAATATTGACCGTGTTCAATTTAGCAGAATTTTACCCAGTCTGTCCGTAGTTACCCTGTAATCGACTTAATTAACACTTAAGTGCATAAGGTGTTTTAGATTCCCGTTAGGGGGGGGATCCATATGGACCGTTGATCGCTCTAAAAACAATGTTTTCCATTTTATTTATCTTTAAAACTGTACCCAGTGATACACCAACTCAATTTCAATCATATGAAACAAAAAACAAAAAAAATCCATCATTCCGTTTCAAAATGGCGGCCGGATTTTCAATTCGTGTCAAATTTTCATTTTTGCCGAAAAACTTCCCGCTTAAAATTGGAAAACAGCTTTCCCAAAGAAATGTTTCAATAAAAATTGGCTCATAACAGCAGATTATAATTTTAAATACATTGCTGATATAAAAATTTAAAAACGTTGTTTCGTTTCGGTTTTAGGGACAAAACAAAATTTGAACAGCGCCATCACTTTACCAGTTTATGCTAATTATCTAAAAAACGACGCGACCGATTTGAGTTTTTCTGCACCAAAACATGCGCAACCCCTACCTTGGCAATTACATAAAACAGCTTTATCGGCTGAATCCAGGGTCCATATGGACCCTCCCTTATGCACTTAAGTGTTAAACGAAGTTTATTTTTTATGAAATCCAACGATTTTAAGTTTTTTGAAACGAACGAATTTGAACTCCTTTTGTTTTAGAAGTAAATAGGTCGTTTGCTTTAATAAAATCTGCAAGATAGCGTATACAAACTCAGATTGATGAAAAATATATTTTACCTTATTAAGTGTCGTCCTATATATATGACACCAAATAAAAACCATTTCACGCTAGCTTCCTATAGATGGGTATTTGTTTTGGCACCAAAATATACACATTATGGAAAAATTATTTATTGGGTGACCATTTGAACTTGGTTTCTAGTCGTGTTCAATTCCAATCTAATAATATGCTTCAGGAATAGGTTCAACCTAATTATTACTGGTGGCGTAGACCATTGTGGTTGTGGAATAGAGGACAGTTAGTCAACTGGTTAAACCAATGAAACTGCTGTAGTTTTATCTACGTACTGAGTGATAAGTATTAATACTAGCTCCAAATTCTAAGGCCCAATTGATGATACTCTTTAAAAATAATATTGCACAAATAAATTAATTGATTGACTCTTTTATACACTAACAAGGACATATTTTGATATGGACTAGGTAGGTGAAATGTGTCGAAAATGGATCTCACCGTTAACAAAATGATCATCAATTCATCTAAATTTGTGATAGTCTGATAGGAAAGAGGGGATGGGAACGACGATAAAGTAATTATCTTTCGATTGGCACATAAATCGCCACTTACCATTTAATGACATTGCGCTTCGGGTAAGTCTAGACGAAATGTGCTAATGACACTTTTCTATTGAATCATTTAGAATGTGACAATAAAGGTGTTAGAGGCAAAACAACTCTAAATGTCAGAGAGAAAAACTATATATGACTAATGTTTGGTATAAATGTCACTTTCCTGGTGATGATGTAGCCTTGATTCAAGGCTGACAGGTCTGGGGATGGTAAAAATATGACCTTAAATTTTCTTTTGGTTTTTCTACTTTGTCTGGAGAGAGTATAAATATAATAATATAACCAACCTCCCTTGCAAGCTGTATATATAAAACAACATTTAGATTTAAAAACTACCCTGATAAGTATCATTTCCTTTTCTATGATGATAATTCTAAATTCTAATTCCTTGTTTATACTCCAATTTTTTTCTAGCTAAGATAAATAGGCAGTGGCTTTTATCACAGGAGTTTCAGAATCTGTGCTTTTATCTATAGGTGGTTGGACATAATGTTTTGGGGTATTTACTGTACAGCAAACAGGTAGATGAGCTGTCTTAGGGTTATTTCAAAATGTAGCTTGCAGGAGTTCTTTTTTAGATTAATAAGACAGACAAAAAATGGGGCATATTGAAAATAGATAAATTCTCACAAGAGAGGTAGGTCATGCTCATAACATAAGAAAATAGAAAGAAAAAACAAACAAACATAAAATATTTTACTGTCTCCAGCCAAGTCAGCCTCGAATCGAGGCTAGTGATGATGGGCTGAGGATGGTTTTTACTTCCAAAAAAAGAAAGACTACACCTACATATTTTGCTAAGTTTGTATTATAAATTATCTTTGTCATATTTTTCTTTGTCGTATTATTTCAATCTCCGATATTTGTCTTGGGCATTTTAGATTATAGGATATACGCTCGTACAAGTTCCATCGAAAGATGAATAGGCATGGTTTAAAAAACAAAAACAGGGGAAAGTTAATTTGGTGCATAAAAATAATTTTATAGGAAAAGACAATCTTAAAACAGATTTCATCTAATTTTTCAAGTATACTATTTCATCTAATTTTTCAAGTAAAATATTTAATTTAATTTGTCAAGTAAAATATTACTCAACGAGTTTTTTGACATATTGTACTATGAAATTTAGATCACTTTTTCTCAAAATACGCCAAATCACCAAACAAAAGAAAAGAAATTGAAAGTCATATCTTAATATTTGTGTAAAAAAGTAAATCTTTCGACAGAAAATATATACAAAACGTGAATAGCGCTTTCCAAAACGAATCCCTGATAATTGAAAAGTGCAATTAAATGTGTGAAACGATATTAGAAATTATTGTTATTGGTCGCAATTTTTATCCAAAATTAAATGAATTTTACTGAAGAGGACAGTGGCAAAAATGATCATGGTCAATACAAATATATGTTCATATAATGTATTATACGTTTTACAAAATATACTGACAAAAATATACTACACTGGAAAAACAAGAAAAGTATTTGATTTCATGTAACAAAGACATCAGCACAAGGTAGAAATCAACTCTGAAATAATGCATGAGTTCTAAATAAATCTGAAAAGCATAAAATGTTATGGGAGCTATTGCACCTCAACAGTAATATTACGGAATCAAAAGGGATAGTCCTGTACTTTTTCTGTAATATCAGTGGTGCTGATATCAAAATATTTCAGCTATTTACAAAACTTACAGTGTACAGCATCACAGGACCAAGGTCACAGTGAAGTGTAATAAAACAAACTAACTAGGTTTGCAATCTATCTATCCATAGTTACTGACCATGAGGCTATTTACTAGCTAACCTTTAAAACATTTCATTACACGTTACTTGCCTTAAACTTTTGTACCACTGATTTTGACATTTCACTGGTAATAAATCATCCAACATTTAGCCCACCCACTACTATGTGGTCTACTTTGAGGGTTGTGAAGGACACAATGATACCCTCAAGGCATATTCCTATCCTTCAATGCATCAAAATGTGTAACTTAGTGGGTTGTGGACTAAATATTGGCTGATTTATTACCGGTGAAATGTCAAAATCAACGGTACAAAAGTTTAAGGCAAGTAACGTGTAATGTGGTATTTCGTCCATTTATTTATCTTTTTTTCAACGTGAATACCTTCGAATGAAGGACATATAAAAATATAAAATTTGATTTATTGCAGTGAACTTTACTTGACTCTGTTTCATAAGGACTAATAATAGGACGTGGATTTGTGCTCATTTTAGAATGGGAAAACAACTTTTTAGCGGTCAAGCATGTTTTTTTTTAATAAACTTGAGTGAGGCATTTAAAACAAGACTTGAATATTGAAAAGGCCATGTTAAGATTGGATTCGTCCTTTGCGTACAATTAATGCTTACACTTACATTAAAAAGAAGATTTTGCTTTATTCGTACATTGGAAATCATATTACATGGAAAAATTACGAACTGAAATTTGTAACAATTCTAGGACGGTGTTGTAGAATAAGGAAGCCAGACGGAAGACAAGTTTGATGCAAGCGCATATTAATTGAAATTACCCTTGTGACAAACATTCATTGGGAATAACAGCTCACTTTAGATAGGGTGATGTGGCAGGGGCTGCGGCACAGTTTCCGAAAAAAAAAAAGATTTTAAAAAGGAAGGGGATAACAAAAGAAATCAAAAAGGTTAGAACTGTGTAACCTTGTATAACATTTTGTTGAAAAATCTAAATTTAGATTGCAAGCCATCACACGCGTGGTTTAGCGGTGTAAGTCCCTGACTCTTAATCACTGGACACTGAGCGTCGTGGGTTCGGTGGGCGGCGTATGTAGTGTCCATGAGCAAGGTACTTACAATACATACCCTCATGTGCTCGTCTCACAGGTGTGAATTGTGTATCAGCATTATTCAGTGCTGGGAAGGTAACAGACTCATGAAGGAGGTTTGACCGGGGCTCTTCTGATCATTATCATAGAAGATATCACTGCTAATATAACAAAAAGTGGAGTCTGGGCTAATTGCTTCGAAGTGGGCACTACAACCTGTGTAGATACAGGCCGTCCCATTTACCTTTACCTCAGTAAAATCAATGTCACTACATACATTTATGTATGTTATAATGAACATTTGGTAATGTCATTACCCAACCTCCGTTATGTTCAGTTTTATTTTCTAGTTAAGTTTTATTTCACCCAAATAAGACATAATATAAAAAACATATATAAATACACACTATCGGTAGGAAAACCAAATGTGAGCAGAGCTCGTTAAGCTTGGTCACCTTAGTATTACATAGATATGAATAGTGTTATAAAAGTATATAAACATAAAAACAAGTTACAAACAAAGGACAGGACAATGTGCAAATACGACGAGGCAGGTGCAAACAAAATGGTGTTGGCTAATATGATGGCAATAAATTCAAATAACAAGATATCAACTGGCAAAAGCAATATTATTAATGATTAATACAGAGAAAATAAGTATGACTTTAGCCCTTTCTTAAACACATGTTTTGTCTTGGCATTAGGAAGTTCTTTATCAATCATATTTCATTGTAAAAGGTCGTGCCTTCTGATAGTGTTTCTGGCAAGATCATATTTGAAATTAAAAGGACGATACAGTAAATAATTATGAGTAGGGTAATTGTGAATAGATCTATTGCGTACAAAATAATCTGAAAAAATATCAGAAAGGTTATCATGGGAGTACTAAAGTCTTGCACATAAACAAACCAAGCGCCAACTTATGGATATCATAAATGGTCAAAGTATTGAACTTCTTAACTATTGGTGGAGTGTGTTCAAGCCAGTGAGACTTTCAAATTCTCATAATTCGCTTTTGTTTGATATAAACAGAAGATATGAGGTAACATCAACGTGATATATAATGAAAATAATGTTTTGCTCGGAAGAAAATATTTAAAACGGTATAAAGTGCCACAATATTTTGAAAAGACCGCAAGAGATTTAAAACAATTATTTAAATGCCCGGGATCACCTTGTTTTGCGTTTTGGAGCAATCAGCGACTATCAGTTAGGGGTGGTGGTAATTCCCCACCCCCCCCCCACACACACACACTTAGGTGGACGAGGGTTAAATAATGATGAAATAAAAAGGAATAAAAATTGATAACTTAAGATTGAATAATTTATCAGAAGGCACCTGCTTTAAGGCTTTGAATAATGATGAAATAAAAAGAAATTAAAATTTCCAAACAAAAAACTCCAAACACCTTCCCATTTCGTGAATAATGCCTATTTTGAATGATGACAATATGTCAAATGGCAGCCATTTTTAATATGGCAGCCATCTTGGATTTTCAAAATAAATGAAATAATGATGAATTAATGATTTGTGATTTGTGGCTCTCATCCTAGAATGATTCGGTATAAAGTTTCGTACCTTCATTCCAATGTTCACGCTTTTATATCAAGCCGCACAATTTCATTAAAAACCTACAAAAAATATCCTACGTACTTCATAGGCAGTCATTGCAGAATCTTCATGTAGAACTTTAATTTCCTTTTATGATACAGTTGTCCGGTTTTGTTTTTATCTAAGCATTATCGAAAACGTGAATAAATGTTGAGGACATATTTGTTTGTGTAAGTGTCGCATAGTCCTATAAAGTAATGCATCTGATTGTTGCCAGTGTCAACAAGTGATTGCTAAAGAGAGCTAAAGAGATAGAAGCATTGTAAAACTGGGGAAGGAAGAGTGTCTTACAGTTAGAAGGAAATGTTTTGGCAAAGACGTCATGAATCATACCTGTTAGTGTTTTATTAAGGTTTTGATCATATAGAAGGGGAACATATATTCGTATTTTAACCCAATACTCCGTATAACAGTCTAACAACAAGTATAAATCATAACACGTCATAAATATTCATGTAATATCATGTTGCCTACATCGGCTGATCATATCCAGCATCAGCTCTCAAGGTTTTATCTGCAAAGTTGTGCAGAGTCTATCTATACCTCGATACTGGCTATCATTTGGCTTTGTGATGATAGTCACATACAAACCTTTGACAAGATCGTTCGCAAAACACACACCTTGCCTGTTGGTGGTTTGTAAAGGATTTTAACCGACTTTGGTTAGTGGTAAAAACTCGTAAAACCATATTAGGCGAGATGAATCCTTCACGAACCACCTTGTCCTAATTCTGTTCGTTCAAAATTAACTCCAGTTTAGAATGATAAGTACTTAGAGAAAAATTTAATCAATCCACCTGTAAACATTTGACATTTTAATGCCATTAGTACTGTATCCGTTTTCATTCGTGACTACATGTATAACAATTATTCACAATCAATGAAAGCAAAATTATATAATTTAACTTATTGAAGTGAACTTTGTCTCCAGTACTTGAAACTCTTTTAATACTAAACACTTGCAAGATAGTTCGTGCTTATTTTAGAATGGAGCAACAGTTTCAACAGTCAAATATGTTTCTTTAATGCACTTGACTGAGGTAATTTAAAACAAGGCCTGAATACTAAAAAGGGGTGCATGTTTTATTTCTTTCTGTGATGTAACACGTTTATCGACCATAATTGCATATTACGAAGTAGTAAAAGTTATTTCCTTTGCTTGTCTAGACTTAGAATTAAGAGGCCCGACAGATAACAGATTTGATGCATGCGTAAATAAAGTAAAATTGCCATTGAATGACATGCATTCCCTATAATAAAAACTTACTGAAATTGGGTTGGTGTATGTTTTGAAATAGCTTGGGGTGTTGTTGGGTATGTATATGAATGTGGGATTGAGGTTGGTGTTTGTTTCATCTTCCTTAATGTTTTTTGAAGCGCTGTCAGACCTCTACTAGTCATTACCCAGGAATATGTCATTAACACCTTAGGCTAATGGTGGTAATTCTCCTTGCCAGTCGAATATGTTTTCCTTCAACACCTTAACTGTCATTTTTAAATGAGTAAATAGACTACTGTCATTATTCATTATTCATTAACCAGTTACTCTACACTAACCTCAGCCTTCGGGAAAGGTCGTAAGTCATTCACAGTAACTGAATTCATTTACCGTATAGGAATTCCTATACATAGAGTAAAATTAATGAATTCATTTACTCAGTTTTAGAGCAATCTATGAACATCGGAGAATATTTTAGAGCATGGCTTGGGATCCCAAAACACAAATCAACAGCTGTTGTGCATTGCCCTTGACTTAAAGGGATGACTGGTATTGGTTCATCCTACTACTACATGTTTTTAACTTTAATTAATATAATATATTTATATTTAGTGTTATATATTCTATTATTTGTGGAATGATGAAAAAAAATTACCAACTTTTTTTCCTCCGATGAAAAAATGGTGTGAAAACAGTGTTTCTAGTTTTAAATCTTATAAACTTATTTTGTTATTGGCCATGATGGTCAAACATATTACTTTTGGTTAAATATTACTAAATTTTAGGCTTTATTTACAGCATATCTAGAAGGGTTTTTTTTAAATTCTAAGCGGAACCTTCGGTACTTCCTTTAAAGGGGCAATTCATGATCCACTTTTCACCCTCAAGGTCACCCTTATCAAATATGAGTTTTTAAGCTTATAAGAATCTTCAACTGGTATATGTTACGATCCCCTAACCATTCTTTCATATGTGCTTGCATTTTTGAGAAAAGTGACAACATGTGTCATTTTCTAATTATTGTCGGGGCCCCGACAGTAATTACAACACAGTAGCCTATGGGGATTTTCAAAATGCTGAAAAGCTTGTAACTTGGA